>JABTTQ020002231.1:0-50000 GCA_016081115.2 Rehmannia glutinosa
TGCTCAACAAGAGGACAATGGTTACTGAGAAGAGTCCATCCATGTGTTGTTTGATGAACCCAAGGTAAATGAAGAAGACATTGAAGAGTTAGTGATAAATTTGAATCACCCAACCGTGCGTAAGAGTCCCTATGTTGAAGTCAAGTCGAGAGCAATTAACCGAGATGAAGAAGAGATAGTGAATCTCAAAGACATTTTGGACAATCTCTGCGGCTAAGTGATAATGAGAGAGCTGGTCAAGACAACACACGCAAGAAGAAGATCGAATCCGCCTAACTTACTCCAACCTGATGTAAGATGGCTGAGGGACCATCCACCAGACCTAATCATTGGAGATGTAAGAGAAGGTGTAAGAACCAGATCCAGAGCTGAACAAGAAGCTATGTTCATTTGTTTCATCTCTCAAATAGAACCAAAAGATGTGTCACAAGCATTGGATGACACACATTGGATTCAAGCCATGCAAGAAGAGCTGAATCAGTTTGAAAGGAACAAAGTGTGGGAATTGGTTCAAAGACCATCCCATCAAAATGTTATTGGCACAAAATGGGTTTTCAGAAACAAAATGAATGAAGAAGGTTCTGTGGTAAGAAACAAGGCAAGATTGGTAGCCAAAGGGTATATCAAATGGATGTAAAAAGTGCATTCTTAAATGGATTATTGGAAGAAGAAGTATATGTTGAACAACCTCCAGGATTTGAGCAGAAGACTCTTGGAGATAAAGTGTACAAGCTCAAGAAAGCTCTATATGGATTGAAACAGGCACCAAGAGCATGGTATGATACATTATCACAGTTTCTGACTGAGAACGGATTCACAAAAGGCAAAGTAGATAGAACACTCTTCAAAATTCCTGATGGGAAGAGTATACTGCTTGTTCAAATCTATGTGGATGACATCGTTTTTGGATCCATAAACAAAGAGTTGTGTGATAAATTTTCAAACCTAATGCAAAGCAAATTTGAAATGAGCATGATGGGAGAGCTGACATTCTTCCTAGGACTCCAAGCAAAACAGCTGAAGGATGGAACCTTCATAAGTCAGACAAAGTACACCAAAGAATTAATGAAGAAATTTGGTATGGAAGAGAAGTCTTCTGTGAAAATACCAATGAATACATCACCAAAATGGATATAGATGCGGATGGCAAGCTGTGGATGAAACAAGATACTGAGCACTCATTGGATCACCGCTCTATCTCACAAAGAAGTAGACCGGACATCACCTTTCTTTGTAGGTGTATGTGCAAGATTTGATCTGCTCCTAAAGAAAGTCACATGACTGTAGCCAAGAGAATATTGAGATATTTAAAGGGAAGCCAAGAAGTGGGCTTATGGTATCCAAAGGAAGGTGGATTCAAGCTAATTGGTTATTGATTCGACTATCTTTGGATGTAGAGTTGACGGGGAAGAGTACTTTAGGTACATGTCAAATGCTTGAAATAGGTTAATTTCTGGTTCAGAAGAAGCAAAACTCAATAGCCACATCCACAATGGGAAGCGAGGAATACATAGTTGCGGGCAAATTTGTTGTGCCCAAGTCTTATGGATGAGACAAAGAATCGAGAGACTATGAAGTTGAAGAAAAGAAATTCCAATTATGTATGATAACACAAGTGCAATTGTAATCACTCAAAATCCTGTGTTACACTCAAGAACAAAGCACATTGATTTCAGATACCATTTCATAAGAGACCATGTTGAAAAGAAGGACATCACTTTGGAATACATCTCAACTGATAACCAGTTAGCTGATATATTCACAAAACCATTATGTGAATCAAGATTTGAAGAACTCAAGCATGAATTAGGATTAATTGAGCTAAGTTGACACTCAGAAGACTCAAGGAAAAGAGATGGAACATGAAAAGATGGAAAAGAGCGGATCTCTTGAAACAACTAAGTGAATTAGCCGTATCGGAAAGTCAGCTGCAACGATTGGCTGACAACTGAGTCATGATGTGGATAGAGAGAACAAAAGTTGAATCAGCTTAGAAGCAAGCTGAGTCGCCTATGAGCGAAGTGACAAAAACACAGTCATTTCTGCTAAGCGGGAATATTTTTAAGAGTGACGTTAGCATAATTATGACGTGTACAGTCAAAAGCTGCATACTAAGCTTATGATTGGATATAAATGCTGCCGCATTAAATGCGAGAAATTAAATGCTAATCGGCGTGCAAAATCTGAGCCGTTGATCTTGATAAAATTTCAAAAACCGTCCGCACGTCCTTTCATAACCCATACATATACCATTTCGTCCGTTTTTCTCTCACTTTACACAAACTGTTCATCTCTGTCCAAAGCAAAGAAAGAAATTTTTCTCTCGAAACCCTACAGATTTTCAAAGCACTTTTTCAAAGTTTCATTCGGTAAAGCTTCAAGAAATGGCATCTACTCACGATTTTGTCAAGTTGGGAAAACAAATCCACACTGGCTCTACCATGGATTTTGAAAGAATGATCAAACAGGGATTCGACGAAACCCTTGTGAAGAAAATAGATGAGAAAGTGGAGAAGTCTGGGCTGAAACCCTTTCTCACAATGGAGTTCCAAATGACCTACGTGGAGGAGGTCGCGCAGTTCTATGTGAATGCTGAAGTTCACGACGAGGGCATCAAGTCCTTTGTTCACGGGAAGGAAGTCACAATCAGTGCCAAGGATTTGGTAGAGCACTGCTTGCTACCGGCGGAAGGAGTGCCGGAGATCTATGAGGCTGACGTAAACCTGGCCGCTGCATGGAAGGAAGTGGCCAAACCTGACTGTGCTGCGAAGGTTGTCTACACAACTGATAAGAAGCTGCTTAAAGACGATTACCACAAGCTGTTGGATATTGTTGCCCAGTGCGTAGACATCAAATTTGGAAGCTTTAACCAGTTGTCCAAAACCAAGCTGATCGTGATGGCTGCAATCATGGAGGAGAAGAAGGTAAACTGGGCTGAGTTTGTATACATCAGACTCTGCCAAAATATTGGGAATAAGTCATTCAAAGCTGATGGATCGTTCGGAAGATCCTTGGGGTATGGCCTAGTGATTGGCCGATTGATGGAGGTGAAAGGTGTTCCTCTCCGGCATGGAAAAGAGTTCTATGTTAACAAAAGAATGTTCCGATCAAATCTCTCCGGAGCACAGAGGAGAGCTTATGCCAAGAGAGCAGACACAAGTGAGGGAGAATCAGCTGACCCTCAAGAAACAGCTGTCTCCTCCCCTCTCAAGAAGAAGACTGCTGCCCCTGCAGCGAAGAAAAAGAAAACCGCACTTGCCCCTGCAGCCGAGTCACCTGCCCCTACAGCCGCAACGGAGAAGGAACCTCAAATACCTTCTCCGGTTGTCAAGAAAAGGAGGACTGGCAAGCCTAGAAAACCAGCTCCTCAGAAAAAGAAAGAAGCACCAGCCCCCACCGCCCAGGACTCGGAGGAAACTGCATCCGAACCAGAAATTCCTCTGGTAAGGACCAAAAGGAGAAGACTCTTCAAGCGATCAGAGCTTGAGAAAATAGCTCAGTCTGCCACTCAGCTGGAACAGATCGCTGAATCCAAAGATTATTGATGCAACTGCCAAGTCTGCTGAAGCCGATAAGCAGAGGCATGTCGAAGACCCAGTTGTGAACAGGACAGTTGAGGAAAAGAAAGTAGCTAAGACAGCTGAATCCCCTGCTGACAGGACTATATCTCCACCTGCCCTAATCCTGCTGAAGGAGTTGAGCAGCAGAGTATGTTGCCTTCTATTCCTGAAAAGGAAGGGCAACAGGGAGATGATGATGAAGAAGATGATGATGTGATGATCCTATCCCCACCATATCCAGACATCCAGAATCGTCTGCGAAAATGGAGGAAGTGGAAGCTGAGTCGATCAAGAGAACAGTTCCAAAGACCGGAGTTTATTGAAGAAGAAGAAGAACTATTGAATTTCCTTGCTTTGATCACAGTGGTCCAAGCACTAGACGAAGAAAACTGCACAGATATCTTGCAGATCTTCAAAGACAAGGAGAAGGAGAGACTGGAAGAGAAAGCTGAAGCTCGTGAGAAAGCCTTGCATTTGCCCTCTAATCGGAACCACCGATCATACTCATCCACACCTTGATATGCTTTCAGAGAGCGATGAAGATCCGGACCCGCCTGCCATCAAGAATTGGAGACGGCAAAGAAGCGGGAATCCAGGATCCTACATGAGCAACTTGGTGATGGAAGGCCCTGGGGAATCTTCCAAATCACACTGGAGATTGATCCTATGGGAGTGGGCGGCAATGGATTGCAACCGTTGTTGCCGCTACCACTCCCCGCTCACTCGATGAAGGCATTAAGGAACCGACGATGAATGGCGGGACCTTGGGGACCCAAGTCGAGCCAACCCCTCGAAGGTGTTTTACAACCCGCCCCAACGGCCGACAACTCACAGAAACAACCCGAGTCCGAGACGAGTGACCCCATTCCAAGTCACTCAACCGGTATGCGGGCCGAGGGGAAACTCCCTCCACCTGCAGCCTAGGTCGGAGAATGCTGCAGTTGACCCCATAACGAATCTAGGAGGCGAAGTGGAGAAGGAAAAACAAACAGATACACAACAAGTTGTCATGCGACAAGGCTCAGGACAGTTGAGACTCTCGGTGAAGTGCCAACCGCTCAAGACCAATGACGCTGCCAAGCAAAGAGAGGCACATGATGGATCGCCCTGGGAGTTAACACTGGGCGATGAAAGTGCAATCCATAGAGTTGAGACTCCAGTGGATGCCACCTCTGAAGACCCTAAGACAGTTGAGATTGCAGGAGGTAGTGAAGGCCAACGGAAGGTTGAGACTTCCCGGGGTAAAGAGACGAAGTATACGTAACATCCCTCCTACTATCATTGATGCATCTGAAAAGGAGATAAGTGCTCTTCATGATTCCCAAGATAATCCTGATGTAACATTTTTGGGATCTGAAGGTGAAGACGAAGCTGAGGATGTTCTCCCAAGCACGAGTAAGTCCGATCTTAAGGCTACTCGCCAAACTTTCAATTTCGATGATGAACCACCTCTCCAAATCTCATCATCTTCCGATGACGCCACTGATACGGCCGAGGACCAGACAACTCAACAAGAAGCACCAGCTGAGACCGACGAAGCTGTTGAGACAGCTGAGGCTCAGCCAGCTGGGTCCATACCACAACAGAACCCAACTCAATCACAGTCAACTGCGCAAGCTCCCAAAGCTGCAGCAGAATCGACACAACCGGGCACATCACGGCCACAAGTTACCATTCAACAGATTCCCTATGTTCGTGAAGATGCTTTTGAAGCAACGTTCCCCTTCTCTCTAGAGCTGCATGCTCTTGATGACGAATCAGCTAGAGATCAACAACGTTTCCATAGACTGCATCCAGATCGATTCTTCCCACGATACCATCATTCCAAAGCAGATTTCGACTTTGACGCTGCTTGGCCTCCAGCCGAGACGGAGGTGACAGCTGAGGTTAGAGAAGTCTTCAAGGCAATTTTTGCAGAAATAAAGAAGATGGAAAGGCACCAGGCCTCCCTGGACATGACGCTGGATAACAGAGATGCTAATCTTACCGCCGATCTGCGTGGGATAGTAGTCAGGATCCGGGAATGGTGGCAACAGCAACAAACAATGCGTGTGGAACAAGTTCGATACTTCAAAGCATTGTACAATTGGATGCTGATCTGGAGCGCTGATAACACTGATATGAAGAGAAGAATGCAAGAAAACATTGATAGAATGCAAGAATCTCATACCACAGAGATGGAACTGCTGCGCGAATTTCATCGAAAAGAACTTCTGCGAGTGGAAGAAAACATGAATACAAAATTCAGCCTTTTTATGGCTGAAATGAAGTTGGTGACATCCGAGTCGAAAGCCACCCGCTCAGAATTTCGAGCGAAAGATACGCCGCAGCTGAGAATCAGCGAGAACTCGCCTATCAGCCGTCTAGATTTCATGCTTACTGGCATGTTTCCAGGGGTTCCTCTCTCCTTTGATGATGCCAAAAAGGGGGAAGAGGAATACCTAAAGACGTTGAAAGAATCCGCAGCCGAGAAGAAGGACGCAGCTGTAAAGGCAAAGACAGCTGAAGAACAGAGAAGAGAAAAGAAGGGAAAATTTGTTGAGGGGGAAGGTTCGAAAGATATGACCTTAATGGTTGCTAGAACCCCTGAACAAGGACTTGTCACAGCTGACATAATCAGCAAGATTCCAGTGACTCTGCCGATCCAACACTCTGCTGTGCCCATGTCCGAGAAGAGAAAAATAGTAGAAGCAGAGATGACAGAGATTGAAAGAAAAATAGATGCCCGTGCAATGGACATACTGAAACAATATGGAGGCATTCCAGCAGGAAGAGACACTGACGCCATTTCAGACTTCAGAACCGAGCCGAGATCTGTTGATGAATTCAAGACGCTCACATCCGAGGGATACTTCGAGAACATGACCATGGCCCAAGCCTGGGACTTGTATTGGGAAAAAGGCCTCAAGCTATGCGAAGAAGCTGAAAGGCAGCAGACTACTGGCAGTCGCTCTGTTGATCACTCTGCTGGTCACTCAGCTGGGAAGAAGAAGGCCCCAGTACAATACACACACAGAGGAAGAGGAAGAAGCAGTGGAGGAAGAGGTTTTAGACCTAGACCTCTACCAAAAAATATAGAATACATAGATCCAAGGAAGAAATGAGGGATCTATTGGGCTGGGTTTGACGAAGTAGCTAAGTTGCAAGTGGCCAAGAACAATGCTGAGTATGTAAAGAGAATCGAGGAAGAGAATAAAAGACAAAAATTTGTGGGAAGAAAGACAAGAAAGAAAAAGAAGAGATGAAGCTGCCAGAAAAGCATATGTGAAAAAGAAAGAGCTGAAGAAGAGAAGAAGAGAAAAAGGTCAGAAGAAGACAGAGATGATGAGGTAAGAAGGAGGCAGCGAAGGAGATGAAGTGTTGTTGTCCACCCCTTCATGTAATTTACTATTGTAAATACATAAGTATGTAAGTCTTCTGTACATTGAATAAGAAATCTGCAATTTCTCTATTTGTTTTTGCGTAGACATAGATGTTTGCTCTGATATACTTTGTAAACAGCTGTGTAAAGGACAAGAATGTTATGATCAATAAACAGATTGATTCTACGCATACATTCTCTCTTACTGCACTATCTGTATGTATCTTTGATATTTACATTTTGTATGTATGCTTTAAGTTTTGGCATCATGAAAAAGGGGGAAATTGTTGGGAAATTTATTTTTTGATTTTGATGAATGCCATGTAAAACTTAGACTAGAAAGTTGGCACCCCATTTTCTTTGTAACTTGCATTGTAATAGATAGGGCTGGTCGAGCTGAGTTAAGTCAGCTATGCCTAAATATGCAAGAAGTCAACTTGAGACTAGAATGAAGACCCCGGTGTGATGCAGCTGAGTACGGCAAGGAATAGAAGATATGAACTCGACTAGAGAAGTATCAACTGAGATGCAGCTGTGTGAAGTGTCAGTCAAGTCAACCCAAGATATCCAAGTCTCAAGTTGAAGTGACAGATGAGTCATCCAATGATTGAAAGCTGACTCGAAGTCATCTAGGAAAGTTAAGGAACTGCAGTCAAGTCAAGACAACCGAAAAGGACCCGTTGCACAGAAGTCAAGAAAATTACTTAAACAAGTAATACTTCCATACTGCCTTTCTTAAAGTGCTCAGTCCCAGAAGCGTGCAAAAGGAATAAACCAATGGGAAGCACTGCACCCGTGTCAGAACTCTGAAAAGCTGAAGGTTCATTCAAGACGAAGAAATGTCAATTTCGAGGACTGCAACAAGACAAGCCAACGACCACAAGTGTCTTTTGAAAATTAGCCTATCTCTTCAACGAGCAGATTTTCAAAAGAACACTATAAAAGGCTGAGGAATCAATTTGAGAAGAGGTTACCTTGACTACCTGTACTACGAACATTCAAGCTAATTTTTGAGCTGTAACCTACAAAATATTCTCAAGTCATTCAATCTTAATCCTCAGGCCAGAACTTCGAAGGAAATCAATCAAACACTCACCTGTGAAGGAAAGACGACTTCAATCAGTTGAAGAGGAAATATTTGAAGAATCAAAGGGGTCTACATTCCACGAGAGGATTGTAGAAAGGTTTGGTCGAACCAGTCTTAAGTACTTGGAGGGCTTCGTGATCAAATCCAAGAAACTTGAGCAAGTGAGTCAGTAGTAGCAAAGCGATTGCCCCGTGAAGAAGTTTAGCCGAGTCGGACGAGAAGCCGTTTGTGTGACCAAGGCATCTCCGGATCGAGTCCCAAAGGATCAAGTCACCGTGTGTGATCAAGACTTGCATCTAGACCGATAACCACTTTGTACTCTGATCAATACTTAGTGGATTCCTCCAGAAGTTGGAGAAGAGAGGATTAGAAGAATTACCCCATCTTCGAACCTTTATAAAATTTATTGTGTCATTTAAATTTCAGCAACACTTCAATTTTGCATATTATTTTATATCTGCTGATAAATTTGCTATCCAATTGACATTTAACAATGTGCTAAAAACCAAGTGTCAAAACAAACTTAAACCAAATTCAAGGGTGTTAAGTCTTCCGCTGAAAACATATCACAATTGAGTTAAGCTTTAGACTAAGCAGCTGAGTTATTCTATCAACAACTCAGTCGAGTCTGTTGAGTGGCTAACTCTGCTGGTTAACTAACTTAGCTGTCCATCAAGGACTTAGTTGTGAAGAATTAACTCTGAACGATTTTAAAAGGACTAAACCTTACACTCACACCCCTTGGGACCTACAACCTTAAATCATTTTCACAAATCGCATACAACATGTGGCTTTGACAGAGATACCAGAGCAAGTTCTAGATTTCTAACAACATGAATGATATTCTCAAAACAACAAACAAGTCTGCATATAATGACAGCAGTAAAGGCTCAAAAGCTCACAGGCTTGCATATCCGTAAATCAAAGCATAAAATCCATGTTTTAAATATTCACATGCTCCATATCACCCAAATCTAAACAACACAAGAATTTTCAAAATATTCCTTAAATCGCATCGCAGCATCAAACCTAGTTTTACTCACTCTCTAAGACTAGTAAAGCAGTAAATGTGCTAAAACTGTAAACGTGCTTCTATTGCAATGCAACCTAAGTGCTCTACATGAAACTATATGAAATGCAAAAAACATTTCTCTTCACATTCTTCATATCAAAATTAACTATCTCTCACCCAAACTTGAATAAAATTATATCGCACACAAGAAAAGATAGAATTTCAATGAAAAAAGGTGTGGATTCAACCTGACTCACTGAGGTAATGGCGGTGGATAGTGGCTTGGAAAATATGCCACTAAGTCATTTGTCACATCACATCGAGGAGCTCCTCTTGCCGCCTCTCGGCTGCCATGTTCTATTGCTGATGCTCCATTCTGAAAGCTCGAAATTCATCATGGTGCAGCTAGACTCGCTCCTCTAGGGCCAATAGTAGATCATTGAAGTCATGACCCCCACGATCCTCACCTCTGTGGGAACTCTCTGGTATGTATTCCGCCCTTGGTAAGGGTTCTTGCCCGACTCTCCCTTCGTTGCCCAAATACTCCATCTCCCCCATCACCAAATCTTCTTCATCTTGGAATCCATCGACCCTTTGCCTTTTCTGCGTGAGAATTCCTTGTATAACTTTTTCATGTGCCTTAGAGTTCAGTAAATAGTTCGCCTTGTCATATATGTTCTCAACAGTGGTGAGAGCAGTGTTGGGCAACGAGAATGGATGTCGACTCTTTGTTGGAAGAGGTACACACCCTCCTCTTCCGTGATGATTTTCATAGTCTGTAGTACGCCAAACCAATCCTCCGTTCGCTCTCAATTAGATTTAGGGCCCTAGCACTAATATTGAAGAATCGGGCGATCAAAGTAATCATACCTCCAATCATGATGGTGCCCGACCTCTGAGTAGCAACTTGCTCTAACTGTTCCAAAAAATAAGCCGCCATGTTAAATGGTGTGCTAGTCAGCATACACCAGTTCAAGAAAAGCTCCCTGGTGGTCATGCCCCGTTGTTCTCTCTCGTAAATACTGAAGCTGAGGTGACTCGCTAGATGTACCAAAACACCGGTTTCTGTACCCATGAGGACTTGACAGTCTGTGCCTCATCGACCATTATACCTATTTTCAGTCTTTCCACGAGTAGTCGCCAGAAGGCTTGCTGATTATATCACAATGGGGGTAGGTATTCCCCATTAGCCGGCACCTCAAAAATTTGTTCAATTGAGCAATGGACAATCGCCTTCACACATTTCCCAGCTGGAATTTGACCTCAAAAGATGCATATGCGCCTCCTTGCTTTAACACAACAAATGTGCTCAAGAATTCCAGTATGAGGCTTCTGTAAGTCGGCCATCTCCAGTGCATGAACGTCGTCCATCCAACCATATCGAATAATCTCCAGACATCATCGTGTATCCCAAGTGTTTGGGTACACTCGTCATCAGCATATCTAGTGGGGGTCCTAGGACGAGTGATCAACTTATTCCATCTTTCTATGTCTGTGACTTCTGAGAGCTCTACCCCTTAAGCTGTGGGGCTATTTGGGTTTGCGCCTATTTGTGCCCTTCCTGTCGTCTTCTTCTGTCGGCCATTACCACTTGTTTCACTGTACCTAGCAAAAGCATATGTGAGACTCTGGAGAAACTTAGCAACAACAAAAATTTGGTGAAATCATGTCTATTATTCACTATCCATAAAGAGTATAATGTCTCATATCCACAAGTCTTAAATCAATGACTTAATCCTATTTTCGTTTCAAAATCAATACAATTATGGAAAATTCAAAGTCACTAGTACTCTAAATATCAATGAACAATAATAAATCAATCAATAACTCCAACAATTTTCACCAATTCAAGATGCATACCAAGTGTTTGATATTATGCCCATAGAATAATCAAAGCAAACCATAAAAATTCTATCACATATTCTACAAGAAAATCAAAAAGAGAGAGTGTAGTTCTTACCGAAATTTCCAAGAATTTCCAAGAAGGATGAACTTTAAGCCTAGGTGCCTTTCTCCAAACAAAACTCCAACTAATTCAGTTTTTGTTAAAAATTTGTGTATAGTGTGGTGATGGTGTCGAATTTGGAGTGAAAAGCAATTAGAAATTAGAAACTTTTGGCAAAAAAGGAGAGGGGGCGAGTGGATTTGTGTACTTAGGGCTCAAGAAAGTGTTTGAATGAGGAAGATGTAAGTCCAAGCGGCTACGATAATCTAGAGGGGGGTGAATAGATTATCTCCATCTTTTCGATTTAGCCCTCTTTTTACAACCGAATGCTCAAACACAATAATAAAGGTGCGGAATGTAAACAACACACGCGTCGATTTAAAGAGGTTCAACCCACCTAGGGCCTAATCCTCTACCACCCCAAAGATATCAGGGATGGATTTCAAAAAGAAAAAGAATTTTATTAATTACCAAAATTAATACAAATTCAACTTACAACACCTTGAAGAGCACCACACTCTTCTTCAACACCACCTTTGGAGATTACCACAATCTCCCTTTGAAGATTACCATAATCTCCAAACGGCACCTTGTGAAGATTACCACAATCTTCACCCTTGAAGAGCACCACACTCTTCAACACCTCAACAAGAAGATTACCACAATCTTCTTACACCTAACACCTAGATCACCCAAAGGTTTTCTTACCACAAGAACACTCACAAGGATATCTTGTATTGAATGATTGCCCAAATTCAAGATTACAACTCGATAATTGATAATACAATGGAGTGCAAGTGTAATCAAGAATAGCCTAGACCTCAAGGATGTGAAAGTGATAAGCTAGGCAAATTTACAACAAGAATAATAACAATGAAAGACCAAGTATTTGCTTGAAGTGTATCTTGTTGTGTTGTATCTCAATTGTTGTATTGGTTGCTCCAAAACTTCCTCTATTTATAGGAGATGATTGATCAAGCATAGACTCCTCTTGGAATCTGATATCTACAAAAAAATTGCAATTAAAAACAAGATTATAGCTGTTAGAAATCAATCCCACAATTTAAGGGAAAGTTGTCTGCTTTGCACAACGGTTAGAATTTTGTTGTCAAAGCATAGAGCGGACCGGTCGCATTTAAATAGAAGTTTGAAACATATCGCAAAGCAAATTAACACGCAGGCGACGGTCGAAGTGCACCTCGACCGGTCGAAGGCTAAGCGACGGTTGCTTGACCGACCAAAACCGAAAGAACAAAGTTTTGTTTCGATGTTTTGCTCCCAGTGCATGTCGCCTCTTTGGTCGATTCGGCCGACCGCCTAAATGCAATGTTGTCCGATTTTTGATGAAAATAAACCTCAAGAAATACTTGAAAAATTCGTAAAAACATTTTAAACCGATCGGGAGTATTTAGGACAACATTAGAAATATAGTTTTGAAGAAATAAAACATTTACACAAAAAGTGTTGTTCGATATAAATTCAATAAATACTCAGAAAAATAGTAGAGACATTTTAGATCAATTGGGAGTATTAGGACAACATAGTTTCAATGTAAAAACCCATTGACTTAAAAACATTAAATGTGTTGTCCAATTTTATATCGAAAATAAACTTGAGGAAATACTCCGAAAAATATTAAAACCATTTTAAATCATTTAGGAGTATTTGGACAACCTTTAAAACCATTGTTTTGGTGTAAAATCAAAATCATCAAAATCATGATAAACCATTTATCAAACAATCTCCCCCTTTTTGATGATTACAAACCAAAAAATTTTAACGAGGTCGATTTTGAAAACAAAATAATTTTACCGGTTAAAGAGAACTATCCGTTGTGAGCGACAACATTCCATGCAATCAAAACACAAGGATGGGAGTAGAGATATTCAAATACATATAGAAAATGCCCCCCCTATCAATATGCACAACAAGAGTTACATAGAAGCAACTTAAACATAAGCTAAAATATTAGCTTTTCGATATTGAGCTTAAGTATCAATAACTTAAAAGCTCCCCCTGTCAAAGATACATCATTAGAACCGTATATAAGTCCATACTACAACCAATGGACCATGATTCATACATAACCATAATGCACCAAGTGGACTAAATATGATCCACAACTTATGGCTTTATGAAGCCATAGCTTATAGCTTCTTTTCGTTAAGCTTATCTTAGCTTTTATTGAGCTTATAACTTGTTTCTCCCCCTTTGGAATCATCAAAAAGAATGTTAGCACGATAAATACATCATATATTCTTATCAAAGTGCAAGTAAACCGATGTATCGAGCCATTTGAACATTGAAGCTTTTAAACCAAATAGAAGAGTCGAATCATACGACTTGTAGAAGCTTATGAAAAATCATTTGATTTGCAAAAACATGATCTCTATAAATATATGAGACTTTTGAAATCGAGAGAGTCATGTAGGTGATGAATTTTTCATTGAAACGTTTTATCGAACACTTGGCGGGCGTCAAAAATAGAAAAAGTTATATATAGCCCTTGTAAGTGAAATCAAGCCAAGTTTTTCATCACCAAATACAATTTAACAAATATCATTCATCAACAATCAATAAGCTCAAACATATATGAATTACATCAAGAAAAATACATATAAGCCACAAACTCAAGGGTTCAACCCAATTGAGCTAAAGATAGTGAAATTCTACCATTCAATCGGTAAAGACGAGCAATGATGATGATAGTCGAGCTAGATAATCCCCAAAATATATAATTCGTGCATCAAAACTCATTTGAAGTGAATTGTGTGTGAAATTTGCAAACGGGACGAAAAATGGCCAAAATGTGTCAAAGTGACGAATGCTGAAGACAGAACCATTTTAATCCAAATTATAGCCTAGGGCGACCGGTCGAGGTTGAGGGCGACCGGTCGATCTTGAGGGCGACGGTTGCCCTCAACCCTTTCAGCCCACACTGTCTGTCATTTTTTCCAAAATCCGAATTTTCAACCAAAAATCCAATTTTTCGCCCCTAAGTTTAAAAAACGTGCAAAATACAAACGTAGACCTCATTCAATATACATTATGTCATGATCAAGCTCGAAATGAGGTAAAATGCTCGGCGTTGAGCGATTAAAAAGTCCGCGAGAGATCCTTGAGACGGAATTAAACACATCTCAAGTTTTTGTTAAACGTGCAATCCCGTTAAAAAAATTATCGAATCTCAATATGTTTAGTTCGATTATGACGAACCATATTTTGAAAAATTATTATCAGGACTTGTTATCCCGAAAAATAATAACGTTTTGAGACTTTGGATACAACAAGTCATAAGAAAAAGTGCCTTTCAAATATTTGAAAATTTCTTTTAATGGCACTTTAATGAGATTCGTTGGGATAGTTTTTGAAGTCGAGCCATATAGACATAAGGCATATGGATTGTCGAGTCTATTGGAATAATACAAGAAAACATACCTCGAATTTGTTTGTCAACTGATATGCCTTTCTCAACCTTTGTCAATTTTTAGCCATAGAGGTTGAGATGGTTCTTTCTTTCTTCAATGCTTAACTTCTTCAAGAATTCTTTTGAAATATAGCCATCTTCTTGGTCCAAGCAAGAAATTGAGCTCCCCCATCATACTTATTTCAAGCTCACCTAGTATCAACTTAGAAAAACATATATTGCACAAATATTCATTAGTAGCACCAAAAATATTCTCATAAATATGCACAAGTAAACAATCTTGCCCTTTATTAAAGAGAGTAGTATCAACTTTACCTCTTGTAAAATCATTTAGCAAAAAATAGCTAAGTCTATCATACCATACATGGGGTACTTGTTTTAAACCATACAAGGTCTTTTATAAAAATCATTTGGCCTAAAATTTTAAACTCGGATAGACTTCTATTTGAATGAAACCATTTAGAAAATTGGATTTAACATCCATTTGGTAAAGCTTGAAATTTTCTTAAAACAAGAATGGGCAAGTAAAGTGCAAATATTACATCAAAATCAATACCTTCTTCTTGAAAATACCTTCGAGCTACTAACATTGCCTTAGTTCGACCAATGTTGCCTTGGTCATCGAGTTTGTTCCGGAATACCCTTTTTGTCTTCTTCATTACTATCATCATAGGGAATCCAATTGATCTATGGTGTTCATAATAGAACATTTACTTCCAAATATTTTGAGGTAACAATATTTGGAGTACTTCATTTCTCATCTACACAACTTGACAAACTCATTACCGGCATCGCTTATATAAGCAAGAAAGAATAATCCAAGTGTAAAAACATGCCTCAATCATCAATCACAAAATATCTTGAATAAGAGCATAGTAGAAATAGACACTATATATATAGACCATGAAGCAAGAAACACATACTATGCATTTAGAATATCATCAAGAATCTAATAAATCATGCAAGTGCAAATAAGCTTAAGAAAGCTACAAAAGGTCTCTTTAGAAATTTGAAAATCCGATAGCATATAGTTGAGACCTCATTAAAAAAAAATATTTGAACAAGAGTTGATAAAGCAAATATGTGCAATCAAATATTGAATAGTGCCTTTCAAAAAATCTAAAAGTCCTCTTAATGGCACTTGTATTAATTACTATGAAAAACAAGCACATAGGCACATGGCAATACATATATCGAGTCTATAAGAGTAAGAATAACACAAGTAAACGTACCTCGATAATTTATGCCTTTCTTGACAAATAATGACGTAAATGGCCATTTGTAAAAATATGTAATTCCTACATAATTTTTAAAACAAATCTAGCACAAATCATAATGATAAAAGTGTAGGCTAAGAGATATCACAAGTAAGCACATGCCATAAAAATCCATAAGAGATGATAACACACTTTAGTCTACAAAAATGCACAAGAGTTTTAAAAACATCATATAAGGTCTTCTTTTTCAAAAATATTTTAAAAGCACAAATATATATTGAAGACCTTAATCAAAAAAATAAATACTTGAAAACTCATTTTGCAATTAAGACACAAATAAAAGCATGCATAATAACAAAATAAAATGCATATTTAACTAGGGAGATACGGGTTACCAATTACGCCATTTCAATGGATTGTGTCGTTCCTATTGTTGATGATATCTTCCCCTTGAGAAGTCACTTTGTTGATGATGACTTCTTTGATTACTCCACTTCCAAGGTTTGTTGCTTTCCCATTGTTGAAAGTCTCTTCTTCTTTGAAAATCATCTTGTTGATGATATCTTTGCCATTTCCAAGGATTGTGTTCTTCCCATTTTTGAGTATATCCTCTTCTTGGAAATTTGCTTTGTTGAAAATAGTTTCTTCTTCTTTGATCAAATGAAACGGTCATTTGATGTCTTCTTGGCGGTATAAATTTTCTTCGATCATTATTTCGCCGAGTACCTAATATGACATTGTTTTGTGGTACCCTTATGTGTTTGGGTCCTTTGGGATTAGTCTTGAGACTTTTAAGTCTCCAACAATAATTAGAGCTATTTCTAGCTCGACAAGAATTAGCCGTATGACCCTTTTTACCGCAATAAAAACAAGTAATAATTCTAGGAGCATAATGACCAACATGCTTAGAGACTTGATTCTTTTTCATATGATTGACAACATTAAACTTATGATCAAGTTCTAGTTTGAATTATCACAATAATCAACAATTTCATCCAGACTCAAGTTGGATTTAGATAAATCCCCTTTAATGCAATTAATATCCTCAACAAGAGTATTATTTTCTTTTTCAAGGTTTCTAACCTTGTCAAGTGTGGTGGTGTGAGCACATGATAGTGATTCATATGAAGTAAATAAACTATCCTTTTCATTTTTCAAAACATTGAATTCCTTTTTCAAATTTTTGTATTTAACAAGCAAGCTTTGGAATTCATTTTGAAGTTCATCATAATCATTTTGCAAATCACTATAATCATTATCATAGGAAGTAGAGGGTTTAGAACTTACCTCGTTTTCTTCTTCGATGCCTATGAGGCATTGTTCAACTTCTTCATCATGGGAGGTTGTAGAAGGCTTATCCCATGTTGTTGGATTTGATGTTGTATCCATTTGTGAAGTAGATGCTTTTGAGTTGCTCCTTTCATTTGCATATACTTCATAGATGGCTTCTAATTTTTGCCATACTTCATGTGCCGATCGGATACCTACAACATGATCAAATTCCAAAGTGATAAGTGAACAATGTAAAATATTAAGAGCTTTACCATTTAAGGAGATGATTTTCTTCTCTTCATCATTGAGCTTTTTGAAGCCTTTTGAGGTGTGTGGTGTATCTTTCATCGGAATGGATTCTCCATTAATGACGGTGTTCCAAATGTCGAACCCGCAACCTTGTAAATAGCATTCCATTCTTTCTTTCCAAAATGTAAAATTTTTGGAATCAAACTGAGGTGGCTTGGTGGTGGAGGTGCCGGAAAGATGAGCTTTGTTCATAGCCGACGATCGTTTCTCTTCACTCGCGATGTGAAACGAGCTTGCCAAAGAGTTTGGCTCTGATACCACTTGTAAGTCCAAGCGGCTACGATAATCTAGAGGGGGGGTGAATAGATTATCTCCATCTTTTCGATTTAGCCCTCTTTTTACAACTGAATGCTCAAACATAATAATAAAGGTGCGGAATGTAAACAACACACGTCGATTTAAAGAGGTTCAACCCACCTAGGGCCTAATCCTCTACCACCCCAAAGATATCAGGGATGGATTTCAAAAGAAAAAGAATTTTATTAATTACCAAAATTAATACAAATTCAACTTACAACACCTTGAAGAGCACCACACTCTTCTTCAACACCACCTTTGGAGATTACCACAATCTCCCTTTGAAGATTACCACAATCTCCAAACGGCACCTTGTGAAGATTACCACAATCTTCACCCTTGAAGAGCACCACACTCTTCAACACCACAACAAGAAGATTACCACAATCTTCTTACACCTAACACCTAGATCACCCAAGTGTGTTCTTACCACAAGAACACTCACAAGGATATCTTGTGTTGAATGATTGCCCAAATTCAAGATTACAACTCAATAATTGATAATACAATGGAGTGCAAGTGTAATCAAGAGTAGCCTAGACCTCAAGGATGTGAAAGTGATAAGCTAGGCAAATTTACAACAAGAATAATAACAATGAAAGACCAAGTATTTGCTTGAAGTGTATCTTGTTGTGTTGTATCTCAATTGTTGTATTGGTTGCTCCAAAACTTCCTCTATTTATAGGAGATGATTGATCAAGCATAGTCTCCTCTTGGATTCTCGATATCTACAAAAAAATTGCAATTAAAAACAAGATTATAGCTGTTAGAAATCAATCCCACAATTTAAGGGAAAGTTGTCTCTTTGCACAACGGTTAGAATTTTCTTTGTCAAAGCATGACCGCTTAAATGCCAAAACTCACTAACTAAGGGAGTGAGTACCCTAAGTCAAATAGCTGATGAGAATGAAATTATAAGGTGAAAATGCGAAGCTAATAAGCGTAGAGATAAATGCTATAGAAAAGAGGGAGAATGACCTCAAAAATGTGATTGCCTCATTCACTAAGGCATCTTAATTATTGGATGATAGTCAAAGAGAATGTGGAGACAAGACAGGCTTAGGATTTAATTCCTCTGTGCTATGCCAAGCTCCAAAAGTGATTTTGGAAAAAGTATCTTCAAGTAATGAAGTATCTCAAAAATCCAAAACTCCAAATAGTGCACACACATTTATTCCAAAGCACAATCACAAGCAAACTGGCCTTGGATATAAGGGAAAAGGAAAACAGCCAGTTGAGTGTGCTGAGAGGACACCTGAGAAGAAATCCAGTCGAGTTCCTCAGCAAACTCCAAACAGAAAATACTCTGTAAAAAAGAAACAGAGCTACCAAAAACCCCATAAGTTCTATAAAATAAATACATATGAAGGGAATGGTAGAATGTACCCAAGCCAAGCTGATTGGAATAACGTGAACTATCAGCAAAGATCTATGGAATATAAGCCCAAATGGCAAAGGCCTGAAATTCAGCAAAGGCCATTCCAAAGGTATAAGAGCTTTCATCAGCACACATATGAACCTAGGCACTACACTCAAAGATATCAGAACTACCCAAAGAAGGCAATTGCTAAAACACATATACAGGCATACAGACAAAAGAGACAGCTGTATGAACCTAGAATCCCAAAGCAATTTGCCAAAATTAATTATGATTATGGCACTGATAGATGGCAACCCCTTAGAGTCAAATCATTTGGCTATAGGTTGGTTGGATCATCTTACAATACTAACCCCTCAGGACCGGACAAATATGGGTACCTAAAACTTAATTTCCTTGATTGCGGAGTTCAAGGAAAAGTGAAAGTGCCAAGGAACCTGGTACATGGATAGTGGTCATTCCGGACATATGACAGAAACAAGAAAAACCTGTCAAAATTCATGGAAGTCAAAGGAGCAAAAGTCATATTTGGAGGAAATGAAAAATAAGAGGCATTGGATCCATCAAGAAAAATGGATTAGAAATCACAGATGTTGCATATGTTGAAGGACTCAAATTCAATCTGCTGAGTATTAGCCAACTCTGTGACAAAGGCTATAATGTTGGATTCAACATGGGAATATGCCAAATTAAGGACACTGAATCCAATGAGGTTGTGTTGCAAGGATGCAGACAAAAGAACATGTATGTAGTAGATTGGTCAACTGCAATACCAAGCACTTGTTTACTAGCAAAGAGCACAGCCGAATCAAGTTGGTTGTGGCACAAGAAGCTGAGTCACCTGAATTTCAAAACAATTAACAAGCTTGCCAGAAGCAATCTTGTGGAAGGACTTCCAGACTCAGTATACAAGAAGGAAAGTGTATGTGATGCATGTCAGATGGGAAAACAAATCAAATAATCATTCCAGGAAAAGACATGTCCATCTTCAACAAGAATATTGCATCTGCTACATATGGATCTATTTGGTCCAGTTGAACCAGCTAGCATAAGTGGATCTACATATGGAGTTGCAGAAAGAAGGTTTAGAACTCTCAAAGAAGCAGCAAGGACCATGTTAGCAGAAACAGGGCTACCTAAAAGATTTTGGGTTGAAGCAATAAACACAGCATGCTACACTCAAAATAGATGCATGATAAACAGACAGCTGACAAACACTCCCTATGAGATTTGGACAGGGAGAAAACCAAATGTTGCATATTTTAGAATATTTGGATGTAAATGCTTCATCCATAACAATGGCAAAGATAATTTGAAGGCTTTTGATGCTAAAGCTGATGAAGGTATCTTCTTGGGATACTCCGCTGAAAGCAAAGCCTACAGAGTACTCAACAAGAGGACTATGGTTACAGAGGAATCCATTCATGTGGTGTTTGATGAGCCGAATGTAAATGGAGAAGATATTGAAGAATCAAGCGATAAATGAATCAACCAACCATGCGAGAAGAGTCCCTATCTTTGAAAGTCAAGTGGATTATAAATCCGGATGAAGATGAGATAGTGAATCTCAAAAACAGTGGAAAATCTGCGGCTAAGTGATGACGAGAGAACTGATCAAAACAACACAATTTTGCAGACATCGATCAATTGACTAACTTACTTCAACCCGATGTAAGACACAGTGAGAGACCATCCACGAGAACTAGTCATTGGAGATATAAGAGAAGGTGTCAAAACAAGATCCGAACTCAACAAGAAGCTATGTTCACATGCTTTATCTCACAAATAGAGCCTAAAGATGTGTCACAAGCATTGGATGACACACATTGGATTCAAGTTATGCAAGAAGAGCTGAATCAGTTTGAAAAAAATAAAGTATGGGAATTGGTTCAAAGACCCACCCATCAAAATGTTATTAGCACTAAATGGGTGTTCAGAAACAAGATGAACGAGGAAGGTTCTGTGGTAAGAAACAAAGTAAGATTAGTAGCCAAAGGATATTGCCAAGAAGAAGGGATAGATTTTGATGAAACATTTGCCCCTGTAGCAAGATTGGAAGCCTTAAGGATGTTTCTTGCCTATGCAGCTCATAAGAATTTTATTGTATATCAAATGGATGTAAAGAGTGCATTCCTTAATGGTTTATTGGAAGAAAAAGTGTATGTTGAACAACCTCCAGGATTTGAGCAGAAGACTCTTGGAGATAAGGTATACAAACTCAAGAAAGCTCTATATGGATTGGAACAGGCACCCAGAGCATGGTATGACACTTTGTCACAATTCCTGACTGAGAACGGATTCACAAAAGGCAAAGTGGATAGAACACTCTTCAGAATTCAAGATGCGAAGAGTATATTGCTTGTTCAAATATATGTGGATGACATTATTTTTGGATCCACAAACAAAGAGCTGTGTGATAAATTTTCAAACCTCATGCAAAGCAAATTCGAAATGAGCATGATGGGAGAGCTGACATTCTTCCTTGGACTCCAAGTGAAACAGCTGGAGGATGGAACCTTCATAAGTCAAACAAAATACACCAGAGATTTAATGAGGAAATTTGGTATGGAAGAGAAGTCTTGATAAAAATACCAATGAATACATCATCAAAATGGACACGGATGCAGATGGCAAGTCTGTAGATCAAATAAGATACAGAGCACTCATTGGATCACTGTTCTATCTTACAGCAAGCAGGCCAGACATCACCTTCGCCGTAGGTGTATGTCCAAGATTTCAATCTGCTCCAAAGGAAAGCCATATGGTCAGACTAAGAGGACCTTGAGATATTTGAAAGGAAGCAAGAAGTTGGCTTATGGTATCAAAGGAAGGTGGATTCAAGCTAATTGGCTATTCAGACTCTGACTATCTTTGGATGTAGAGTTGACAGAAGAGCACCTCGTGCACATGTCAAATTCTTGGAAACAAAGCTAATTTCTGGTGTAGCAAAAAGCAAAATTCAATAGCCACCTCATCTGAAGCGAGAATACATAGGCGGGCGATTGTTGTGCCCAAGTCCTATGGATGAGACAAAGAGTGAGAGACTATGAAGTTGAAGAAAAGGAAATTCCAATCATGTGTGATAACACAAGTGCAATTGCAATCACTCAAAATCGTGTTGCACTCAAGAACAAAACATATTGATGTCGAGATATCACTTCATAAGAGATCATGTTGAAAAGAAGGACATCATCTTGAATATATTTCAACCGACAAGCGGTTATCGACATATTCACAAAACCATTATGTGAGTCAAGATTTTAAGAACTCAAGCATGAGTTAGGATTAATTGAGTGAGTTGACACTTAAAACTCAAAGAAAAGAAATAAAGTACGAAGAGAGGAAAAAGAGTGAATTCTTAAATCGGTGAGTAAATCACCAGATCGGAAAGACAAATTGCATCGAGTTAGTTGATGTGAGTATTTACATACGAGAAGAAAAGAGTAAAATCAGCTAAGGGACAAGCTGAGTCATTTATGAGCAAAGTGACAAAAACGCAGTCGTTTTTACTAAGCGGGAATGTTATTAAGAATGACGTCAACATAATTATGATGTGTACAGGCAAAAGTTGCACACCAAGCTTATGATTGGATATAAATGTTGCCGCATTAAATACGAGACATTAAATGCTAATCGGCGTGCAAGATCTAAGCCGTTGATTTCGATCACATTTCAAAAACCACCCGCACGTCCTTTCATGAACCATACTTAAACTCTTTCATCCGTTTCTCTCACACATTACCAAAAACTGTTCATTTCTCTCTCTCAAAAGCAAAGGCAAAAACTCTCTCTCAAAACCCTATCAATCTTCAAATCACCTTCTAAGTTTCGTTCGGTGAAATACTGAAAAATGGCATCTACTCATGATTTTGTCAAGATAGGAAATCAAATCCACAGGGTCTCTTGTGGATTTCGAGGGTATGGTCAAACAGGGTCCGATAACGCCCTCGTAAAGAAGATCGCTGAAAAACTAGAAACGTCGGGCTAAAACCATTTCGACGATGGAGTTTCCGATGACCTATGTGGAAGAGGTTGCACGATTCACGTGAACGCCGAGATTCACGATGAGGGGATCAAATCCTCTGTTCACGGGAAGGAGTTCATCATTATCGCCAAGGATTTGGCGTAACACCGCTCATTACCGGCGGAAGGAGCACGGAAATCAATGAAGGCGATGTTGACTTGGCTGCCGCTTGGAAGGAAGTAGCCAAGACCGATCTTTGAAAAAGATAGTATACACAACTAACAAGAGGCTTGAAGGAGGACTACCACAAATTGTTGGACATCGTTGCCAAATGCATAGACATCAAATTTGGCGGCTTTGACCAACTGTCTAAAGCAAAATTGATCGTAATGGCTGCGATCATTGAAGAAAAAAAAAGTGAATCAATGAGTTTGTCTACAGCGGACTCGGCGAGAATGTAGGGAACAAATCCTTCAAGGAGGATGGAACATTTGGAGGATCTCGGGATACGGCCTGGTAATTGGCGAATAATGGAAGTGAAGAAAGTCCCTCTTCGACATGGAAAGGCGTTCCATGTAAACAAGAGAATGTTCCGATCAAACCTCTCGGGCACATAGAAGAGAGCCTACGCTAGAGAGAGCAGATACAAGTGAGGGGGAATCGGTGACCCCGAAGATACGGTATCCCCTCTCCACCAAAGAAGAAAGTCCCCTACAAATTTGCTAAGAAGATCGATGCCATGCAAAGCAAAGAAAAACAAATCTGCTCCGCCCAAAGAGCCGAGTCAGTCCGCCCGCAGCCGTGTCTCCCCCCTGCGCCCAGTGAGAGAAGGAATCCCAAATACCTTCTCCGATCGTAAAGAAGAGGAGAACTGATACGCCAAGATGGCCAGCTCCTCAGAAGAAGACGACAACACGGCCCCTACCGCCCAATACTCGGAAGAAACCTTGTCGTAACAGAAATCCCTCTTGTTCAAACAAGAAGAAGAAGAAGACTTTTCAAGCATTCCGAGCTTGAGAAACCGGTGAGTCACCACTCAATTTGGAGAAGATACCCGAGACTAGGAGAAGCGGAGCCTCCGGAAGTGATTGATGAAAGCGCTAAGTCTGCTGAGGCGATCACAGAGCCAACTCGATGACCCAGTTTGTGCAAACGAAAAGTGAGAACAAGGCCATTTGAGACAACCAAATCATTGCTATGTGCTTGTCTCTCCACCGTGCAGAGAGGTCTTTGAAGGTGTCGACAAAATGGAAGTCTGCTACCCTTAATACACTGGAAACGAGGGCCATCAAGAGAATGATGAAGACGATGTAATCATGCACTCTCCATTGTATCCGGACATCCAAAATCGTCTGCGAAAGTGGAGAAAATGGAAAGCGAGCCTATCCAAAGTGCGGTTTGAAAATCCGAGTTCATTCTTTGAGGAAGAAGAACTCTTGATTTCTTGAGGTGGACACGATCTTTGCAAGCCCTTGACGAGGATAATTGCATCAATATATTGGAGATTCAAAAAAGAAAATGAACAAAGCTAAAGCGGTGAGGCGTAGAGGCACGTGAGAAGCCCAAAGATCCGCCCTTTCACCGCACCACGAACATACACATCCTCACTTTGACGCCCTATCGAGAAAGTGATGAGGATCGGACCTATTCTTTGCCACGGAAGAGTTGCAAATGCAGCAAGCAATGGAAGAATCCGAGAATCCTTCATGAGCAAAGAATGATGGAGGGACCAGGAGAGTCCTCCAAAATACAACGCAGGAGATAGACCCAATGGGAGTGGTGCAAAGATATTGCCGGCTGTTGTTGCGCCACCACTTCCCACTCACTCGGAAGAAGGAATTAAGGGCAATGGCGATGAAACCGGGATAGTGGGGACCCCAAATCGAGCCAACCCCTAATGAAGGTGTCTTACCACCCGCCCCAACTGAATACTCGGTGGGAACAGCCGGGAGTCCGGAGACGAGTGACCCCATTCCAAGTCACTCGGTGGTGTGCCACCGGGGAAACTCCCTCCTCCACCGGCTGCAGCAAGATCGGAGGATGCCTGTTTGTCTCCACAATGAATCTAGGAGGCGAAGTGGAGAAGGAACAAACACAAAGTACACAACAAGTTGTCATCAACGAGGCTCGGACAATTGAGACTGTCTCGGTTGAGGTGCCAATCTAACTCTTAAGGCTAATGACGTTCTTGATGCAATCGAGGCACGCGGAAGGAACAACCCACGGGAGGTAACACTGGCGATGAAAGTGCAATCCATGGAGTTGAGACTCTAATGGATGCCACTGCATAAGATCCTAAGACAGCTGACACTGTCGAAAGGGATGTCTAAGGCCTCGTTGTAGTTGAGACTGCAGGAGGTAATGAAGGCCAACGGGAGGTTGAGACTTCCGGGGTAAAAAGAAGTCAAGATCTGAGAACATCCCTTCTGCTATCATTGATCCATCAGAAAAGGAGATAAGTACGCTTCACGATTCCTAGGATAATCCTAATGTAACCTTTCTGGGATTGGAAGGAGACGATGAAGCTGAGTCATTCCCTGTGATTGATCCAAAAGACTCAGCTGAGGATGTTCCAACCACGAGTAAGTTTGACCTCAAGACTACTCGCCAAACTTTCAACTTTGATGATGAGCCACCCATGGAAATCTCATCATCGTCCGATGACACTTCTGATAAGGCCGAGGACCAGTCAACTAATTTGGATAAATCAGCTGAGACCAACGATGCTGTTGAGACAGCAAAGGCTCAACAAGTTGGGTCGACTTCACAAATGCACCAAAGTCGAATCGAGTCCACTTTGCTCAGCTCCCCAAGCTACAGCAAGATCGACTTCATAAAGGGCTTCACGAGCACCACTCATCATTGAACAAATCCCAGTTGCCCGTGATGATCCCTTTGTAGAATCATTTCCCTTCTCTCTGGAGGTACCCGACCTCCCTGAAGAATCAGAAAGAGATCTCGAGCGCTTCCACAAACCAGATCCTGTCATTCCATCAGACACCATCGTTCTAGCTGACTATGATTTTGGCTGGCAGCGTCAAGTGAAACATAGGTAACAAATTTGAAGTTCGGGAGGTGTTCAAAGCATTATTTTTGAAATTGAACGGATGGAGAGGCACCAGGCCTCGATGGACATGAGATCGGATAACGGGGATGCCAACCTCACCTGGCCGACTTGAGAGGCATAATAGTCGAATCCGGGAGTGGTGGCAACAAAGAAGAAACAATGCGTGTGAAACAAGCTAGATATTTGAACATTGTTCAACAAGTCGTTGGTCCGGGCGGTGAGAATCCGATGCAAAGACGAAATTGAAAGAACACATTGAGCAAATGCATGAATCTCACAAAGATCTTTGAGATAAAGTTGATGCGCGAGCAAAATAAGAATGAGCTCCTGCGTATGGAAGAAAACATGGATCGAAAATTCAGTCTTCTCATGGCAAGTTGATTAAAGTGAATCCAACGCTACTCGCTCCGAGTTTCGCGGCAAAGATACTCCACGCCAGACTCGACTTTCTCGCTAGTCATTTCGGGGTTCTCTCTCATTTGATGATGCCAAAAAGGGGGAATAGGAATACCTAAAGGCGCTGAAGGATCCGAAGTTGAGAAGGAGGGAGCAGCTGTGAAGGAAAAGGCAGTGAGGAAGTATTAAGAGAAAAGAAAGGGAAGTCTGTTGAGGGGGAAGGATCGAAAGATGTGACCTTGATGATTGCTAAAACCCCCAACAAAGTCTTGTCACACGGTGATATTATCAAGCAAACTCCAAGTGACTCGCCACTCCAACACTGCTTTACCAATGGTGAAAAAGAAAAGACGATTGAAGCGAGGGGATGGAGGAAGTGGAAGGTAGGATGAATGCCCGAGTTATGGATATTCGAAACAACATGGAGGCATTCGGTGAGATGAGAGACACTTATGCCATCTCGAGATCGGAACCGAGCCAAGATCGTTGATGAATTAAAAACTTTCGCATCCGAAGGATACTTCGCAAACATGTCCATGGCTCAAGCCTGGTACTTGTATCTTGGGAAAAGGGTCTCACACTATGTGAAGAAGGCGACAGCGGCGAGACTACAGCCTAAATCGCTCTGCTGGTCACTCCGCTAGTCACTCAATTGGAAAAAAGACAAGACAATACACGCCCAGAGCGAGATGAAAGAAGCGATGGTGGAGGAAGAGGTTTCGGACTCCAGATCTCGCCCAAAAACATTGAGTACATAGATCCAGGCAAGAAAGGAGGGATCTTTGGTTTTGTTTTTGTGAAGTAGCCAATCTGCAAGTGGCTAAGAACAATCTTGAGTATGTGAAAAGAATTGAAGAAGTAAATAAAAGACAAACTCAGCTTTGGGAGGAGAGACAAGAGAGACTAAGAAGAGATGAAGGCTGCCGGAAGGCGTATGAAAAAGAAGAAGAAAAGGCGGTGAAGAAGATGAAAAAAAGAAGAAGATCGAGAAGATGTGGTGAAGAAGATGAAAGAAGGAAGCGGCGAAGGAGATGAAGTATTGTTGTCCACCCCTTCATGTATTTTACTATGTAAATAAACTTTATGTAAGTCTTCTGTACACTATACAAAACTGTACAAATTCTATACTTGTGTAAATATAGAACAACATGGTTAGCTTAAGCCCCGGTTAAGCTCTGATACATTTTTGTTGGTTTAAGCTCTGATACACCTTGTAAATAGCTATGTAAAGAACAAGAATGTTATGATCAATAAAAGATCGATTCTAAACACACATTCTGTGATTCTACATATGCTTGTATGTATCTTTGTTGTTTAAATTATTGATGTATGTTTTAAGTTTTGGCATCATCAAAAAGGGGGAAATTGTTGGGAAATCATTTTGTAGATTTTGATGAATGCCATGTAAAACTTAGAATAGGAAGTGGGCACCCCATTTTTGTTGTAAAGCGCATTGTAATAGATAGGGTGGTCAAGTTTGAGTTAAGTCACTATGCCTAACATGCAAGAAGACAATCGGAGACTAGAAGGAAGACTCATTGCAAGACAACCGAGTATAGCAAAGAAGAGAAGACGGAACTCGACTCAAGGTGTAATTTGAGATACGGTGAGTGAAGTATCGATAAAGTCAACTCAAGATGCCAAGTCTCAAGATCGAAATGATGAGAAGAGTCATCAAATGATTGGAAGTCGACTCGAAGTCACCGGGGAATGTGAAGAAAATGCGGTCAAGTCAAGACAACTGAAAGAGATCCGTTTACGTAAATCAAGAGAATTACTTAAACAAGTAATACCTCCATCTTGCCTTTCTTGAAGTGCTCGGCCCGATTCGAGCGTGGAAGAGGAATAAACCAATGGGAAGCACTGCACCATGTCGAACTCGAAAAAGTCAAGAATCATTCATACGAGGAAATGGAAATTCCAAGGATCGCAACAAGACAAGCCAACGACCACAAGTGACTTTCAAAAATAAGCCTATCTCTTCAACGGGCGATTTTTGAAAGATCACTATAAAAGGCCGAGGAATAACTCGAGAGAAGGTTACCTGAACCACGAACATTCAAGAAAACATTTGAACTGTAACCTAAGATATTCTCAAATCATTCAAGATCAATCCTCAAGCCTACATTACGAAGAAAATCAATCCAACACTCACCTGTGAAGGAAAGATAACTTCAATCAGTTGAAGAGGAAATTTTTGAAGAATCAAGGGGTCTACATTCCACGGAGGATTGTAGGAAGGTTCAAGGTCGAACCAGTCTCAAGTTTTTGGAGGGCTTCGTGATCAAATCCAAGGAGCTTGAGCAAGTGGGCTGTAGTAGCAAGCAAGCTGCCCCTGTGAAGAAGCCGAGTTTGCACGAGAAGCCGGTGCGTGACAAGGCATCTCGCATCGAGTCCCAAAGGATCAAGTCGGTTTGTGTGATCAAGACTTGTATCCGGATTTTACCACTCGATATCGATCAATACTTAGTGGATTCCTCCAGGAGTTGGAGAAGAGAGGAGTACAAGAATTACCCCATCTTGAACTTCTATAAAAACTTATCGTGTCATTTACATTTCAAAGACTTTAATTCCTCGCATCTTATTTGTTTAACTCATTGATAAATTTGCTATCCACTTGATAATCTCTAAGTGCTAAAACCAAGTATTAAATCAAACTAAACCAAATTTAAGGGTGTTAAGTCTTCCGCGAAAACAAACCACAGTTGAGCTAAGTCTTTAGTCTTAACAAGTGAGTTATTCTATCAACGGCTCGATCAGTCATTTGCACGACTAACTCTCTTGATTAACTAAATTCGTTGTCCACCAAGGACACAAGCGTGAAGTATTAACTCTGAATATTTAAAAGGACTAAATCGAAAAGTTGGTAAGGTTTATTCAACCCCCCTTCTAAACCTTACACTCACACCCCTTGGGACCAACAGAAGTCAAGAACTCGACTGAAGGAGTATCAGATGTGATACAGCTGTAAGAAGTGTCAGTCAAGTCAAGCAAAGAAGCCAAGCCAAGTCAAAGTTGAAGTGACAGATGAGTCTTTCAATCATTGGAGCAGACTCAAGTCACCTGTGGAAAAGGCAGCTGCAAAGAGGAGTTAACTGAAAAAAATCCGTTGCACATAAGTCAAGAATATTACCTAAACAAGTAATACTTCCATCTTTGCCATGTCTTAAAGTGCTCGACCCGAGAAGCGTGCAAAAGGAATAAACCAATGGGAAGCACGCACCTTGCCGACTACGAAAAGCTGAATGCTCATTTAATACGAGGAAATGTCAATATCAAGGACTACAACAAGACAACCCAACAAACACAAGTGAGTTTTTGAAAATCAACCTATCTCTTCAACGGGCAGATTTGTGAAAGTTCACTATAAAAGGTTGAGGAATCACTTTGAGAGAAGTTTACCTGAACCACGAACATTCAAGCTATTATTCGAACTGTAACCTGAAAAATATTCTCTAGTTATTCAAGAAAATCCTCAAGCCTAAATTTTGAAGGAAATCAATCCAACACCAATCTGTGAAGGAAAGACAACTTCAAACTGTTGAAGAGGAAACTTTTGAAGAATCAAAAGGGGTCTACATTCCAAGAAGGATTGTAGAAAGGTTCAAGGTCGAACTAGTCTCAAGTTATTGGAGGGTTTCATGATCAAATCCAAGAAGCTTGAGCAAGTGAGCTGAAGTAGCAAGGCAGCCGCCCTGTGAAGACGCTGAGTCGGACGAGAAGCCAGCTGTGTGACCAAGGCATCTCCAGACTGAGTCCCAAAGAATCAAGTCAGCTGTGTGATCAAGACTTGTATCTGGACTGATAACCACTCTGTACTCTAATCAACACTTAGTGGATTCCTCTAGGAGTTGGAGAAGAGAGGATTAGAAGCATTACCCCATCTTCGAACCTCTATAAAAATTACTGTGTTAATTACATTTTAGCATTTAATTTCTGCATATCATCTTATATCTGCTGATAATTTGCTATCCAACTGATAATTAACATAGTGCTAAAACCAAGTGTTAAACCAAACATAAACCAAATTCAAAGGTGTTAAGTCTTCCGCTGAAAATCTCATCACAGCCAAGTTAAGGCGTAGACTAAACAGCTGAGTTATTCTATCAACAGCTCAATCGAGTCTGTTGAGTGGCTAACTCAGCTGGTTAACTAACCTAGCTGTCCCTCAAGGACTTAGCTGTGTATTTAACTCTGTACTATTTTAAAAGGACTGAAATCGAAAAGTTGGTAAGGTTAATTCAACCCCCCCTTCTAAACCTTACTCACACCCCTTGGGACCTACAAGTAGTATCAGAGCGGTTGGTTCATTGAGCCTTCCACACTGGTTACTGAACTAGATCTCCAATCTTTCTAGAGATGTTTTTTTAACACTTGTTCTTTCAAAAGACATTTTTTTTAAAAACAGCAAAGTCATTATCATGGAAGCAAATTTGACACGCATTCCTATATTCACCATTGAAGAATTTGATGACTGGGAAATACGTATGCAGGCTCATCTATCAGCTTTACATGATGAGATGTGGATAGTGATAGAGGATGGGCCACTGCAAATAATGAATGTGAACACAGCTGCAAGGAGAGCTGCTGCAGCTGAAGGAGAAGAGGCTGCTCCTCCTAGACCAGCTATGGTTGAAAAACCAAGTGCTGAATGGACAAATGATGATAGAAAAAGATGCAACTTGGATAATGTGGCCAAGGATATACCTTACAAGACTTTGGACAAAGCCATGTTCAACAAAGTCAAATCTTGCAAGACAGCCAAAGAAATCTGGGATAAACTAACCTTAATTTGTGAAGGATCTGAGCAAATTAAGGAAAACAAATTATATGTTGTTGTTCAAAAATATGAAAATTGTAAAATGCTTGCAGGTGAGACAATGGATCAGTTGGATGCTAGATTCACTGAAATTACGAATGAGCTCTCAGCACTTGGGAAAGAATACACACAGAAGGAGATGTGTATGAAGATACTAAGGAGCCTCCCAGCTGAGTGGGAAATGAAGACCATGGCTCTAAGGCACTCGATGGACCTATCAAAAACATCCAATCATGAACTATTCTCAGATCTCAAAGCTTATGAGTTCGAACTGAGAAGAAAAGATCAAGAGGAGACAGTTGTACCCAAAACAGCTGCACTCATAGTCAAGGAAGGGAAGAGAGCTGGGACCAAAGAAATCATTGACCAGGAGGAAATTGCCTTGATGGTTAAAAGATTCAACAAGTTCTTCAACAAGAACTACAAAAGAAAAAAAGTGAATCCTACAGAAGACATTCAGCTCCCTCCAAGTCAAGGGAAGATAGGCCACCAAAGAGAGCTGAGTATCAAAAGGTCGAATATCAAAGATCTGACAATCCAAGAAATGAGAGAGCTGATGAAAAAGTTGAAAACCTGTGTTGGAATTGCAGACAACCAGGACACTTTGCTATTGACTGTCCATATCCTGTAGTCAATAAATATAGGAACGAAGAAGAGAGAAGAGTCTTCAGATAAAGAAGACAAGAAAAGAAAAGAGCAATGTTGGCTGCAGAGACTGCTGAAAGTAGTGAAGTTGACTACTCAAGTGATTCTGAAGAAGATACGGACTCAGAAAGTAGTGAAGTTGACTACTCAAGTGATTCTGAAGAAGAAGCTATGATCTGTCTAATGGCTAAAGAACAAGATCAACCTGACCAAGAAGATGAGGTACACTCTAACTCATCTCACTCAGTTTCTAGTGATAGTGATTGTGACACACACACTTCATCACCCACTGATCTTTATGATTCATTGGGAAAAATGATGAAAGACTTTGAGCACATTAAATCCTCACACACACTATTAAATGAGGAAAACAGCCAGCTCAAAAGTCAAAACTCACAGCTGACTAAGGAGTTGAGTACTCAAAGTCACATAGTTGATGAGAACAAAGAGCTGAAGGCTGGAAATGCTAAACTAATAGCAAAGATAGATGCTATAGAAAAGAGAGAAAATGATCTCAAAAATGTGATTGCTTCATTCACAGAGGCATCTAAATCATTCGATGACCTTATCATGAGCCAAAAAGAATGTGGAGACAAGACAGGCATAGGATTCAATTCCTTTGTGCATAGTCAAAATCCAAGAGTGATCTTGGAAAAAAGGATCTTCAAGTAATGAAGCATCTCAAAAATTCAAGACACCAAATGTTGCACACACATTCATTCCAAAGCACAATCACAAACAAAGCGGCCTTGGATATAAAGGAAAAGGAAAAACGGCCGATTGAGTATCTTTGAGAGGACAACTGAGAAGAAATCCAGCAAAGTTCCTCAGCAAACTCCAAACAGGAAGTACTCTGTGAAGAAGAAACAGAGCTACCAGAATCCCCAGACGTTCTATCAAAAGAACACAAATGATGGGAATGGTAGAAACTACCCAAGTCAAGCTGATTGGAATAATGTGAAATATCAACAAAGACCTATGGAATACATGCCAAAATGGCAAAGACCTAGAACTCAACAAAGGTCATTCCAAAGGCATAAGATCTATCATCAGCACACATATGCACCCAAGCACTACACTCAAAAATATCACAACTACCCAAAAAAGGCAATTGCTAAAACACACACACAGGAATACAAACAAAAGAGACAGATGTATGAACCTAAAGCCCCCAAGCAATTTGCCAAAGTGAATTATGATTATGGCACAGATAGATGGCAACCTCTTAGAGTCATATCATTTGGCTATAGGTTGGTTGGATCATCTTACAGTACTAACCCCTCAGGACCCAGGCAAGTATGGGTACCTAAAAACTTATTTCCTTGATTGCAGGTTCAAGGAACAGCTGAGTGCCAAGGAACCTGGTACATGGATAGTGGTTGTTCCAGACACATGACAGGAAACAAGAAAAATCTATCAAAATTCAGGGAGATTAGAGGCGCAAAAGTCATATTTGGAGGAAATGAGGCTCCAGGGGAAATAAGAGGCACATGATCCATCAAGAAAAATGGATTAGAAATCACAGATGTTGCATACGTTGAAGGCCTCAACTTCAACTTGCTAAGCATTAGCCAACTCTGTGACAAGGGCTATAATGTTGGATTCAATATGGGAGTATGCCAAATCAAAGACACTGAATCAAATGAAGTAGTGTTGCAAGGATCCACACAGAAGAACATGTATGTGGTAGATTGGTCGACTGCCACACCAAGCACTTGTCTGCTAGCAAAGAGTACAACCGAATCAAGTTGGTTGTAGCATAAGAAACTGAGTCATCTGAATTTCAAGACAATTAACAAGCTTGCAAGGAGTAATCTTGTAGAAGGACTACCAGACTCAGTGTACAAGAAGGAAAGTGTTTGTGATGCATGACAGATGGGAAAGAAGATCAAATCAGCATTCAAAGAGAAGTCAAGTCCATCTTCAACAAGGATATTGCATCTTTTGCATATTGATCTATTTGGTCCAGTTGAGCCAGCTAGCATAAGTGGGAAGAAATACACTCTAGTAGTGGTGGATGATTATTCAAGATATACATGGACAATCTTCATGTGTAAAAAGAAGGAAACTTTGCAGAAGTTACCTCAACTGATGAAAAAAGTTCAAAATGAGAAGAGTCAAACCATTATTAAGATAAGATCGATAGAGAGGAACCGAGTTTGTCAATGGAATAATAACTTCGATCTTGTATTGAAAATGGTATAGCTCATGAATTATCTGTGACAAGGACTCCACATCGAATGTAGTAGCGAAAGAAGGAATAGAACTCTCAAGGAAGCTGCAAGAACCATGTTATTTGAAGTCGGTGGTTTTAAAAGGTTTTGGGTCAAGCCATCAATCGCATGCTATACTCAAAATAGATGCATGATAAATAGACAGTTGACAAAAACTCCCTATGAGATTTGGACAGGGAGAAAGCCAAATGTTGCATACTTTAGAATATTTGGATACAAATGCTTCATCCACAACAATGGCAAGGATAATCTAAAGGCTTTTGATGCTAAAGCTGATGAAGGTATCTTTTTGGGATACTCAGCTGAAAGTAAAGCCTATAGAGTGTTGAACAAGAGGACTATGGTCATAGAAGAGTCTATCCATGTGGTTTTTGATGAACACAATGTAAATGGATAAGACATTGAAAAGTTAGGTCGATGTTTGATTGACCCAACTATGCAGAAGAGTCCCTATGTTGAAGCTGAAGCTGGAGTAATCAATCAAGATGAAGGTGAAATAGCTGAGTCTCAAAGACAACTAGAAAATTTGCAGCTAAGTGATGATGAGAGAGCTGCTCAAGACAACACGGCTGCAAGACGACTGAACCCAGCGGACTTAGTCCAACCAGATGTGAGATGGCTGAGAGACCATCCATCAGAGCTAGTCATTGGAGATGTAAGAGATGGTGTAAGAACCAGATCCAGAGCCCAACAAGAAGCCATGTTCACTTGTTTTATTTCCCAAATAGAACCTAAAGATGTGTCCCTTAGCACTGGATGACACACATTGGATTCAAGCCATGCAAGAAGAGTTGAATCAGTTTGAAAGAAACAAAGTATGGGAATTGGTGCAAAGACCAACCCATCAAAATGTTATTGGCACAAAATGGATTTTTAGAAACAAGATGAATGAAGAAGGTTATGTGGTAAGAAACAAAGCAAGATTGGTAGCCAAAGGGTAATACCAAGAAGAAGGAATAGATTTTGATGAAACATTTGCTCCTGTTGCAAGATTAGAAGCAATAAGGATGTTTCTTGCCTATGCTGCACACAAGAACTTCACTGTATATCAAATGGATGTGAAAAGTGCATTTTTAAATGGACTATTAGAAGAAGAAGTCTATGTTGAGCAACCTCCAAGTTTTGAGCAGAAGACTCTTGGAGATAAGGTGTACAAGCTCAAGAAAGCTCTATATGGATTGAAACAAGCACCCAGAGCATGGTATGATACATTATCTCAATTTCTGACAGATAATTGATTCACCAAAGGCAAAGTGGACAGAACACTCTTGAGAATTCAAGATGGAGAGAGTATACTTGTTGTTCAAATATATGTGGATGATATCATTTTTGGATCCACAAACAAGGAGCTATGTGATAAGTTCTCAAACCTCATGCAAGGCAAATTTGAAATGAGAATGATGGGAGAGCTAACATTCTTCCTAGGAGTTCAAGTTAAACAGTTGAAGGATGGAACCTTCATAAGTAAAACAAGGTATACCAGAGATTTAATGAAGAAATTTTGTATGGAAGAGAAGTCTTCTGTGAAAATACCAATGAATACATCAGTCAAGATGGATATGGATGCAGATGGCAAGCCTGGGGATCAAACAAGATACAGAGCACTTATTGGATCATTGCTCTATTTAACAGCAAGCAGGCTAAACATCACTTTTGCAGTAGGTGTATGTGCAAGATTCCAATCTGCTCCAAAGGAAAGCCGCATGGCTGCAGCTAATAGAATCCTAAGATATTTGAAGGGATGCCAAGAAGTTGGCCTTTGGTATCCAAAGGAAGGAGGATTCAGGCTAATTGGCTACTTAGACTCTGACTATGCTGGATGTAGAGTTGACAGGAAAAGTACTTCAGGCACATGTCAAATCCTTGGAAACAGATTGGTTTCCAGGTTTAGCAAGGAGCAAAACTCAATAGCCACATCTACAAAGCGAGAATACATAGGCTGCAGAAAATTTGTTGCCCAAGTCTTATGGATGAGACAACAGCTGAGAGATTATGAAATTGAAGAAAAAGAGATTCCAATTATGTGTGATAACACAAGTGCTATTGCAATCACTCAAAATCCTGTGTTGCATTCAAGAACAAAGCACATTAATGTCAGATATCATTTCATAAGAGATCATGTTGAAAAGAAAGACATCACCTTGGAATATATCTCAACTGACAAACAGTTAGCTGACATATTCACAAAGCCATTGTGTGAATCAATATTTGAAGAACTTAAGCATGAGCTAGGGTTAATTGAGCTGAGTTGACACTCAGAAGACCCAAGGAGAAGAGATGAAAAATGAAACGATGAAAATAGAGAACAACGTGTGAATCAGCTAAGTGAATCAGCCATATCGGAAAGTCAGTTGTATCGAGTTAGCTGACAACTGAGTTACTACACGAATAGAGAGAAGAAGAGTTGAGTCAGCTAAGGAGTAAGCTGAATCATTTATGAGTTAAGTGACAAAAATGCAGTCGTTTTTAATAAGCGGGAATATTTTTAAGGATGACGTCAGCGTAATAATAACAGGTACAGTCAAAAACTGCACGACAAAACCTATGATTAGATATAAATGTTGCCGCATTAAATGCGAGCAATTAAATGCTAATTTGCATGCTAAATCTGAGTCGTCGATCTTGATCAAATTTCAAAAACCAAAAGCACGTCCATTCATAACCCATATATACCATTTTGTTCAGTTTCTCTCTCACATTACTCAAAAACTGTTCATCTCTCCAAAAGCAAAGAAAGCTTTTTTCTCTCAAAACCCTACCAAATCTTCAGAGCAAGTTCGTCCGTTAAAAACTTAGTGAAATGGCATCAACCTACGATTTCACCAAGCTAGGGAAGCAAATCCACGCTGGTTCTACTGTGGATTTCAAAGGGATGGTTAAACAGGGTTCCGATGAAACCCTTGTGAAGAAGATAGCCGACAAAATCGAGAAATCTAGACTGAAACCCTTCCTCATGATGGAGTTCCAGATGACATACGTTGAGGAGGTAGCACAGTTCTACGTGAATTCTGAGGTTCACGACGAGGGCATCAAGTCCTCTGTTCACGGAAAGGACTTCACCATCATTGATGAAGATCTATCGGAGCATTGTTTGCTATCGTCAGAAGGAGTGCCGGAGATATTTGAGGCTGAGGTAAACTTGGCTGCTGCATGGAAGGAAGTCGATGAGACTGAATGTCTTTGCGAAGATGGTTTACACGCTGATAAGAAGACACTGAAGGAAGATTATCATAAGCTGTTGGATATCATAGCCAAATGTGTAGATATAAAATTTAGAAGCTTTAATCAGCTGTCCAAAACCAAGCTGATCGTCATGGCTGCGATCATGGAAGAGAAGAAGGTAAACTGGGCTGAGTTTGTATACAACGAGACTGCGCGAGAATCGTTGGAAACAAGTCCTTCAAGGGCGATGGATCATTCGGAGGATCCTTGGGTTATGGCCTTGTAGTTGGCCGGTTGATGGAGGTGAAGGGTGTTCCACTCCGACATGGAAAGGCATTCAGTGTCAACAAGAAGATGTTCCGATCAGATCTCTCAGGAGCCTAGAAGAGAGCTTACGCCAAGAGGGCGGACACCAGTGAGGGGGAATCAGCTGATCCCGAAGAAACAACTGTTGCCTCCCCTCCAAAGAAGAAAGTTGCCCATGCAACTGGAATGAAGATCTAACTTTGCGCCCTGCGGAAAAAAAAGAAAGAAAGATGGACTGTCCCTCCAACCGAGTCACGCGCCCTGCTGCCGTGTGTCCCGCCCCAGCAGACACAAAGTGGAGAAGGAATCCTTAATACCTTCTCCGGGAATGAAAGAAGAAGAGGATCGCAAGGCGAGAAAGGCATCTCGCTCTAAGCCAACTCCAAAGGCCTTTACCTTCGAGGAACCGGAGGAAGTAGAACCAGACATTCCTCTATTGAAAACTAAGAGAAGGAGAAGACTTACCAGGCATTTAGAGCTTGAGAAGACAAAGTGAGTCTCCGCTCGGTGGAAAATATCTCGAGGCTATTTGGAGAAGTGCGAGTCTCGAAGTTATTGATGAAATAGCCAAGTCTGCTTTGAGGCCGATCAGTGAGAGGCAAATTGAAGACCAGTGTGGATAGAACAGTGAGGAACAAGCGGAGACAATGAGAATCCCCCGCTGATATGATTGTGTCTCCACCTACCCCCGATGTTACTGAAGGAGTTGAGCAGCAGAGTATGCTGCCTTCCATTCCTGAAAAGGACGGGCAACATGGAGAAGATGATGAAGATAATGTGATCATGCTCTCTCCACCATATCCAGACATCCAAAATCGTCTGAAAGAATGGAGGAAATGGAAGCTTAGTCGATCAAGGGAGCAGTTCGCACACCCTGAATTCATCGAGGAAGAAGAAAAATTGATGAACTTTCTCGGATTTACCACAGTGGTCCAGGCACTTGATGAAGATAACTGCCTGGATATCTTGCAGATCTTCAAGGAAAAAGAGAAGGAGAGATTAACCGAGGAAGCTGAAGCTCGTGAGAAAGCCAACATTTGTCCTCTCACTGGAACCACTAACCATACTCATCCTCATCTCGACATACTCTCAGACAGTGATGAGGACTTGGACCCCATTGTTGTACAAGAAAAGTTGGACATTCAGCAAGCCATGTGGGAATCCACACTGTTGCATGAGAAAGAGCTGATGGAAGGACCTGGAGAGTCTTCCAAATCTCAGTTGGAGATTGATCCGTTGGGAGTGGTACAACAGATTGCCACTGTTATTGCTGCAACCATTTCCCCAGTTCACTCAGAAGACGGATCTGAGGGACTTGGCGATGAAACTGGGAACTTGGGGACCTAAGTCGAGCCAACATCTACTGAAGGTGTCTTACCACTTGCCCCCACGGCTGAACACTCAAAGGACACAGTCGGGAGTCTGGAGAAGAGTGACCCCATCACATGTCACTCAGCTGGTGTGCCAGTTGAGGGAGAAACTCTCTCCACTGCAGCTAGGTCGGAGGATGATGCAGATGACTCCACCATGAATCTAGGAGGCGAAGTGGAGAAGGAACAAGAAAAAGAAACACAACAAGTTGTCATTGAAGAAGCTCGGACAGTTGAATCTGTCTCAGCTAAAGTGCCAACTGCTCTGTAGGCTGAGGACGCAGCTGATGCAGTCGAGGCACAGGATGGATCTGCCCCAGGAGTTAACACTCTGGGCAATGAAAGTGCAATCCACGGAGTTGAGACTCTTGTGGATGCCACTGCAGAAGACTCTAAGACAGTTGCGCTTGTCGAAAGGATTGTACAAGGCACCGTTGTAGTTGAGACTACAGGAGGTAATGAAGGCCTACTGGAGGTTGAGACTTCCCTAGGTAAAAATCAAGGCGATAAGAGCATTCCTTAGACCATAATTTCTGATTCAGAGGAGGAAATCAGTGCTCTTCATGACTCCCAGGATGATCCTGATACAACTTTCCTGGGATCTACAGATGAAGCTGAGTCTACTCCAACTGAACATCACAAAGACTCAGCTGAGGACGCTCTACCAAGTACGAGTAAGCCAGAATTCAAGGTTGCTCGTCAAAAGTTCAATTTTGATGATGAGCCTAGCCTTCAACACTCATCCTCGTCCGATGACGCTGATGGTGCAGTTGAGGACACGCAAATTCATTTGGAAGAAACCACTGAGGCCGATGAAGCTGTTAAGACAGCTGAGGCTCAGTCAGCTGGCCAATCATCTCACCAAAGCCCAGCTGAGACTGAGTCATCTACGCAGGCTCCCAAAGCTGCAGTAGGCACGACTCAACCTGAATCATCACAAGCACGAACAGTTGAATCCTTAATCCCATATGTGTGTGATGATGCGTTTGAACAAACCTTTCATTTCCAGATTGAGCTGCCCGACCTTAAAGAGGAAACATCCCGTGAACAACGTCGTTTCAACATTTGACCAGATCTAGTCATTCCCACCGACTCCATTGTCCCCATAGATTTTGATTTCGATGTTGCTTGGTCGCCAGCTGAAACCGAGGTGACTGCTGAGGTATGTGAGGTATTCAAGACAATACTCGGTGAGATTGAGAAGATTGAACGGCACCAAGCTTCACTTGATATGCGACTGGATAGTAGAGATGCCACCCTCACAACAGATTTAAGAGGGATTATGATATGGATAAGGGAATGGCATCAGCAGCAGAGTACAATGCGGCTCGAACATGTTCGATACTTTAAGGCATTGTACAATAAAATGCTGGTCTGGAGCGCCGAGAATGCTGACATGAAGACGAGGATGCAAGAAAATATTGATAGGATGCATGCCTCTCATACTATCGAAATGGGCTAGCTGCAAGAATTTCATCGAAAAGAACTGGCAGCGTAAAGGAGAATATGAATGAAAAGTTCAGCCTTCTTATGGCCGAAATGAAGGCTGTGGCGGCGAATCAAAATCCACCCGCTCAGAATTTAAACAGCATACTCCGTAGCAGAATCCAAGCAAAACTCAGCTATCAGCCGCCTAGATTTCATGTTTGATGGCATGTTTCCAGGGGTTTCTCTCTCCTTTGATGATGCCAAAAAGGGGGAAGATGAATACCTAAAGACATTGAAAGGGTCGACAACTGAGAAAGAAAAGAACGCAACTATTGAGAAGAAGAAGAAAACAACTGAAGAACAGAAGAAAGAGAAGGGAAAAGCAGTTGAGGGGCAAGGTTCAAAGGATATGACTCTAATGGTTGCTAGAACCCCTCAACAAGGACTTGTCACAGCTGACATAATCAGCAAACTTCCAGTGACTCTGTCGCTCCAACACTCTGTTGTGCCTATGTCCGAGAAGAGAAAAATAGTAGAAGCAGGGATGAAGGAGGTCGAAGGAAAAATGGATGCCCGCGTGATGGATATACTGAAACAATACGGAGGCATTCCAGCAGGGAGACACATTAATGCCATTTCAGACGTTGGAAACGAGCCTAGGTCAGTTGATGAATTCACGCCCAGAGGAAGAGGAAGAAGAAGTGGAGGAAGAGGTTTCAGACCTAGACCTCTACCCAAAAACATCGAATACATAGATCCAGGAAGTATTTTCCGGAGTATTTCTTCAAGTTTTACTTAGATAAAATTGGACAACACTTCTAATAATTTTATGTTTATAAGCTTTTACTTCAAAACAAGGTTTCTAAATGTTGTCTAAATACTTCCGTTTGGTTTAAAATGTTTTTTTACTAAATCTTCGGAGTATTTCTTGGGTTTTATTTTCGACAAAAAATTGGACAACATTTTTGTCTCGAGGTCGATCGGTCGCCGTATAGGGCAACCCGTACCTGAAGATGAATTTGGAAACAAAAAATGAGACGGATAGTTAAAATGCCAGGTCGACCGGTCGACTAGGGCGTCGACCGGTCGCACCCCTGGCGACCGGTACCTGGACGTTTAAAAGTGATACAGAACTTCATGTCTTGATTTTGTGTCTGGGTCGACCGATTGATGTTAGGGACGACCGTCGAGGTACACGTCGACCGGTCGCCCTGTGTAAATGTTGATACGCTTATTTCAAACTCTATTTCTGTGCGACCGGTCGCCTTATGGTTTGACAACAAAATTCTAACCGTTGTGCAGCAGACAGCTTTTCCCTAAATTGTGGAATTGATTTCTAACAGCTATAATCTTGATTTTAATGGCAATTTTTTTGTAGATATCAGATTCCAAGAGGAGCATATCTTGTACAAGACATCTTCTATAAATAGAGGAAGATTGAAGCAGCACAACAAGAGAGAAAACTACAACACAACAAGATACACTCAAGAATACACTTGTTCTTACATTGTCTTATTTCTTGTTGTAATTTGCCTAGCTATTCACTTTCACATTCTTGAGGTCTAGGCTATTCTTGATTACACTTGCACTTTATTGTATTATCAATTATCGAGTTGTAATCTTGAATTTGTGGTCGTCATTCAAACACAAGATATCCTTGTGAGTGTTCTTGTGGTAAGAACACACTTGGGTGAACTAGGTGTTAGGTGTAAGAAGATTGTGGTAATCTTCTTGTCAAGGTGTTGAAGAGTGTGGTGCTCTTCATGGGTGAAGATTGTGGTAATCTTCACAAGGTGCCGTTTGAAGATTGTGGTAATCTTCAAGAAGAGATTGTGGTAATCTCAAAGGTGGTGTTGAAGAAGAGTGTGATGCTCTTCAAGGTGTTGGTGTAAGATTTTGTTGTAATAATTTTGGTAATTATTAATAAAATCTTTTTCTCTTTTCGAAACCCATCCCGGATATACTGGGGTGGTAGAGCACGTAGTCCCTAGGTGGGGTGAAGCTCTATAAATCGACGTGTGCTATATACTTTCCGCACCTTTGTTATTATCTTGGCGCATTTGTATCGAAAAAGAGGGCGAAATCGAAAAGATGGAGATAATCTATACATCCCCGCCTCTTGATTATCGTAGCCGCTTGGACTTACAAGTGGTATCAGAGCCAAACTCTTTGGCAAGCTCGTTTCACATTGCGAGTGAAGAGAAACGATCGTTGGCTACGAACGAAGCTCATCCTACCGGCACCTCCACCACCAAGCCACCACTATTTGACTCCAAAAATTTTACATTTTGGAAAAAAAGAATGGAATGCTATTTACAAAGTTGCGGGTTCGATATTTGGAACACCGTCATCAATGGAGAATCCATTCCGACGAAGAATACATCACACACCTCTAAAGGCTTCAAAGAGCTCAATGATGAAGAGAAGAGAATCATCTCCTTAAATGGTAAAGCTCTTAGTATTTTGTATTGCTCACTTACTACTTTGGTATTTGATCATGTTGTAGGTATTCGATCGGCACATGAAGTATGGCAAAAATTAGAAGCCATCTATGAAGTGTATGCAAATGAAATGAGCAACTCAAAAGCATCTACTTCACAAATGGATACAACATCAAATCCAACAACATGGGATGAGCCTTCTACAACCTCCCATGATGAAGAAGTTGAACAATGCCTCATAGGCATCGAAGAAGAAAACGAGGTAAGTTCTAAACCCTCTACTTCCTATGATAATGATTATAGTGAGTTGCAAATGATTTTGATGAACTACAAGATGAATTCCAAAACTTACATGTTAAATACAAATATTTGAAAAAGGAATTCATTGTTTTAAAGAATGATAAGGATAGTTTATTTACTTCCTATGCATCACTATCATGTGCTCACACCACCACTCTTGACAAGGTTAGAAACCTTGAGAAAGAAAATAGTACTCTTGTTGAGGATATAAATTGCTTGAAAAATGATTTATCTAAATCCAACTTCGGTGCCGATAGAATGACCAATATTGTTGATTGTTGTGATAATTCGAAACTAGAACTTGATCATAAGCCTAAGGGTGTCAATCACATGAAAAAGAATCATGTCCCTATGCATATTGGTCATTATGCTCCTAGAATTATTACTTGTTTTTATTGCGGTAAAAAGGGTCATACGGCTGATTCTTGTCAAGCTAGAAATAGCTCTAATTATTGTTGGAGACCTAAAAGTCTCAAGACTAATCCCAAAGGACCCAAACACATGAGGGCACCACAAAACAATGCCATATTAGGTACTCGGCGAAATAATGATCGAAGAAAATTTATACCGCCAAGAAGACATCAAATGACCGTTTCATTTGATCAAAGAAGGAGAAACTATTTTCGACAAAGCCAATTTCCAAGAAGAGGATATAATCAAAAATGGGAAGAACACAATCCTTGGAAATGGCAAAGTCATCATCAACAAGATGATTTTCAAAGAAGAAGAGATTTTCAACAATGGGAAGGCAACAAACCTTGGAAATGGAGTAATCAAAGAAGTCATCATCAACAAAGTGACTTCTCAAAGGGAAGATATCATCAACAATGGGAACGGCACAACCCATTGAAATGGCGTAATTGGTAACCCGTATCTCCCTAGTTAAATATGCATTTTATTTTGTTATTATGCATGCTTTTATTTGTGTATTAATTGCAAAATGAGTTTTCAAGTATTTATTTTTTTTGGTCTTCAATATATATTTGTGCTTTTAAAATATTTTTGAAAAAGAAGACCTTATATGATGTTTTTAAAACTCTTGTGCATTTTTGTAGACTAAAGTGTGTTATCATCTCTTATGGATTTTTATGGCATGAGCTAACTTGTGATATCTCTTAACCTACACTTTTATCACTATGATTTGTGCTAGATTTATTTTAAGAATTGTGTAGGATTAATATTTTTTTCACAAATGGCCATCTACGTTATTATTTGTCAAGAAAGACATAAACTATCGAAGTACGTTTACTTGTGTTAGTCTTACTCTTATAGACTCGATATATGTTTTGCCATGTGCCTATGTGCTTGTTTTTCATAGTATTTCATACAAGTGCCATTAAGAGGATTTTTAGATTTTTTTTAAGGCACTATTTGATATTTGATTGCACATATTTGCTTTGTCAACTCTTGTTCAAATACTCCTTTTAAATGAGGTCTCAACTATATGCTATCGAATTTTCAAATTTCAAAAGAGACCTTTGTAGATTTCTTAAGCTTATTTGAACTTGCATGATTTATTAGACTCTTGATGATCTTCTAGATGCATAGTATGTGGTGCTTAAAATAGTGTATCTACTATTCGATATTACTATGCTCGTGTGCATAATATCTTGTTAAGATTTTGCAGAAATTTGTGATATTTCGCAACAAGTTTGATGAACAAGACAAGGTTAGTAGCTCAATGATATTGTCAAGAAGAAGATAATGATTTTGATGTTATATTTGCACTCATAGCACATTTAGAAGTTATTTGCACTTTACTTGTCCATTCTTGATTTGAGAAAATTTCAAGCTTTACCAAATGGATGTTAAATCCAATTTTCAAAATGGTTTTATTCAAATAGAAGTCTATCAATATTTAAAATTTTTAGGCCAAATGATTTTTATAAAAGGCCTTGTATGGTTTAAAACAAGTACTCCATGTATGGTATGATAGACTTAGCTATTTTTGCTAAATGATTTTATAAGAGGTAAAGTTGATACTAATTTTTTTTAAAGGGCAAGATTGTTTACTTGTGCATATTTATATTTTTGGTACTACTAATGAATATTTGTGCAAGATATTTTTCCAAGATTGATGCAAGGTGTACTTGAAATGAGCATGATGGGGGAGCTCAATTTCTTGCTTGACTTCAAATTATTCAATGCCCAATAGATGGTTATATTTCAAAAGAACTCTTGAAGGAGTTAGGCATTAAAGAAGGAAAAATCATCTCAACCTCTACCAATGAAGAGATTGACAAAGGTTGAGAAAGGCATGTCGGTTGACAAATAAATTCGAGGTATGTTTTCTTGTATTATTCCTATAGACTCGACATTCCATATGCCTTATGTCTATATGCTCGACTTCAAAAACTATCCCAACGAATCTCATTAAAAGTGTCGTTAAAAGAAATTTTCAAACATTTGAAAGGCACTTCTTATTATGACTTGTATATCCATAATTTTAAAACGTTCTTAGTTTTCGGGATAACAAGTCCGGTATTTATTATACGGTTTTCCGTATTCAAAATATAGTTCGTCATAATCGAACTAAACATATTGAGATTCGATATTTTTTAAAGGAATTGAGTTTTTATCAAAAACTTGAGATGTGTTTAATTTCGTCTCAAGGATAACTCGCGGACTTTGTAATCGTTAAACCGCTGGGTATTTTACCTCATTTCGAGCTTGATTATGACATAATGTATATTGAATGAGGTCTACGTTTGCATTTTGCACGTTTTTTTTAAAAAAACTTAGGGGCGAAAAATCGGATTTTTTTTTGGATCAAAATCCGGATTTTGCAAAATCAAACGAACAGTGGGCTACCAGGGCAGGGGCCGACCGGTCGCCCACCTGCTCGACTGGTCGCCCTAGCCCTGGACCGGTCGCCCTTAGCATATTTTTTTATTAAATTGCTTCTGTTTCCCAGACTTAGCCATTTTGGCTCTTTTGATTCATTTTTCGTCCCCTTTGCAATTTGCACATACATTTCACTTCAAATGTGTTTTGATGCATGAATTATACATTTTGGGGATTATCTAGCTCGGTTATCATCATTAATGTTCGCCTTTTCCGATTGAATGGTAAGAATTTCACTCTCTTTAGCTCAATTGGGTTGAACCCTTGAGTTTGTGGCTTATATGTATTTTTCTTGATGAAATTCATATATTTTTGTGATGAGCTTATTGGTTGTTGATGAATGATATTTGTTTAATTGTATTTGGTGATGAAAAACTTGGTTTGATTACATTTACAAGGGCTATATATATCATTTTCTAATTTTGACGCCCGCCAAGTGCTCGATAAAATGTTTCAATGAAAAATTCATCACCTACATGATTTTCTCGATTTCAAAAGTCTTATATATTTATAGAGATCATGTTTTGTTTATCAAATGAGTTTTCATAAGCTTCTACAAGCCGTATGATTCGACTTTTACCTCCTTATTAGGTTTATAAGCTTCAATGTTCAAATAGCTCGATACATCGGTTTTGTGGCGCACTTTGATATGAATATATGATGTATTTATCGTGCTAACATTCTTTTTAATGATTCCAAAGGGGGAGAAACAAGTTATAAGCTCATTAGCTCATAAAAGCTAAGTTAAGCTAAACAAAAGAAGCTATAAGCTATGACTTCCTAAAGTCATAAGTTGTGGATTACTTAGTCCATTTGTTGTAGTATGGACTCATATTCTTGTCTAATGATGTTTTGTTGACAGGGGGAGCTTATAAGCTCTTGTACTTAAGATCAATATGTAAAAGCTAAGCTTTTAGCTTGTGGTTGATTGTTTTTACATTACTCTTGTTGTGCATATTGATAGGGGGAGCTTTTGCTATATGTGTTTGAATATCTCTACTCCCATTCTTGTGATTATATTGCGTGGAATGTTGTTGCTCACAATGGATAGTTCTTTTTAACCGGTTAAATTGTTTTGTTTTCAAAATTGACCTCGTTAAAATTGTTTTGGTTTGTAATCATCAAAAAGGGGGAGATTGTTTGATAAATGGTTTTGATGATTTTGTTTTTATACCAAAACAATGGTTTTAAAGGTTGTCCAAATACTCCTAAATGATTTAAAATGGTTTTAATATTTTCCGGAGTATTTCTTCAAGTTTTACTTTAGATAAAATTGGACAACACTTCTAATGATTTTATGTTTATAAGCTTTTACTTCAAAACAAGGTTTCTAAATGTTGTCTAAATACTTTCGATTGGTTTAAAATGTTTTTTTACTAAATCTTCGGAGTATTTCTTGGGTTTTATTTTCGACAAAAAATTGGACAACATTTCTGTCTCGAGGTCGATCGGTCGCCGTATAGGGCAACCCGTACCTGAAGATGAATTTGGAAACAAAAAATGAGACGGATAGTTAAAATGCCAGGTCGACCGATCGACCAGGGCGTCGACCAGTGGCGTCGACCGGTCGCACCCCTAGCGACCAGTACCTGGACGTTTAAAAGTGATACAGAAGTTCCTGTCTTGATTTTGTGTCTCGGTCGACCGGTTGATGTTAGGGACGACCGGTCGAGGTACACGTCGATCGGTCGCCCTGTGTAAATGTTGATACGATTATTTCAAACTCTATTTATGTGCGACCGGTCCCCACTATGGTTTTTGACAAAAAATTCTAAATTGTGCGGTGAGACAACTTTTCCCTAAATTGTGGAATTAATTTCTAACAATTATAATCTTGATTTTAATTACAATTTTTTTGTAGATATCAGATTCCAAGAGGAGCTTATCTTGTACAAGACATCTTCTATAAATAGAGGAAGAATTGAAGCAACACATCAAGAGAGAAAACTACAACACAACAAGATACACTCAAGAATACACTTGTTCTTACATTGTCTTATTTCTTGTTGTAATTTGCCTAGCTATTCACTTTCACATTCTTGAGGTCTAGGCTATTCTTGATTACACTTGCACTTTATTTTATTATCAATTATCGAGTTGTAATCTTGAATTTGTGGTCGTCATTCAAACACAAGATATCCTTGTGAGTGTTCTTGTGGTAAGAACACAGTTGGCTGAACTAGGTGTTTGGTGTAAGAAGATTGTGGTAATCTTCTTGTCAAGGTGTTGAAGAGTGTGGTGCTCTTCAAGGGTGAAGATTGTGGTAATCTTCACAAGGTGCCGTTTGAACATTGTGGTAATCTTCAAGAAGAGATTGTGGTAATCTCAAAGGTGGTGTTGAAGAAGAGTGTGATGCTCTTCAAGGTGTTGGTGTAAGATTTTGTTGTAATAATTTTGGTAATTATTAATAAAATCTTTTTCTCTTTTCGAAACTCATCCCGGATATACTGGGGTGGTAGAGCACGTAGTCCCTAGGTGGGGTGAAGCTCTATAAATCGACGTGTGCTATTTACTTTCCGCACCTTTGTTATTATCTTGCTGCATTTGTATCGAAAAAGAGGGCGAAATCGAAAAGATGGAGATAATCTATTCACCCCCCCTCTAGATTATCGTAGCCGCTTGGACTTACAGGCATGAGATGCCATTAACTAATATCATAGAGGTGGAATTGTTTGATGTTTGGAGCATAGATTTCATGGGACCTTTTTCAGTCTGAAATGGGCACATGTATATCCTCCTTGTAGTAGACTATGTATCCAAATGGGTGGAAGCAACCCCTACTAAGACAAATGATGCCAGGGTTGTGCTAAAATTGTACAAAAGAACGTTTTTACAAGATTTGCCACCCCACGAGCCCTTACTAGTGATGGAGGATCTCACTTTTGTAATAAACTATTTAACAACATGATGGCAAAATATGGAGTCAAACATAGAGTAGTTGATGCTTATCATCCGCAATCAAATGGGCAAGCCGAAGTTTCAAATAGGGAGATTAGGCAAATATTGTAAAAATCGGTTAGCATAAATCGAAAAGATTGGGCTTTGAAGCTTGATGATGCTTTATGGGCTTATCGTACAACATACAAAACACCTCTGGATATGTCCCCATATCGATTGGTTTTTGGGAAATCATGCCACCTTCCGGTGGAATTAGAACATAGAGCATTTTGGGCAGTGAAAAAGCTTAACTTTGACATGACTGCAGTAGGCGAAAAGAGAAAATTACAAATAAGTGAACTGGAAAAATTTCGTCAAGATGCATATGAAAATGCTTAAATATACAAAGATCGCACAAAGAGATGGCATGACAAGAAAATTTTGAGACGAGAGTTTTGCCTAGGCAAGTGGTATTGTTATATAATTCAAGATTACGATTATTTCCGGGTAAACTAAAATCAAGATAGTCAGGTCCGTTTGTCATCAAAAAGGTATTGTCACCAGGAGGATCCATTAAGTTATTAGCAAAGGATGGTCGAGCTTTCATAGTGAATGGGCAAAGAATCAAACATTACTATGAACAAGACATGGAACATTAAATTTCGACCATTGATTTGTTCGACACATAAAGACAATCAGTAGTTTGGCTGAAGACATAAAACATAGTGCTTGTTGGGAGGCAACCCGATACATGACCCATGTAAGTACTTATTACGCATTCCTCTTTTCTTTTGATAATTTCCTCATATGTTTGGGACGAAGCATATTTTAAGTTTGGGAGGGGTTGTCAACAATGCGTAATTTAGTACTTTCTTGCATTTTGCATTGCATTTAGGATTGCATGTAGAGCATATAAAAATTTGCATAAAAAAATTTGATTTTGATTTTGTATTTTCGAATTTTTTATTTTTATTTTTAGCACATTTACCACTTTAGTACGTTTAATTGCTTTTATGTGAGATTTTAATCAAGTTTTTATTACATGGTTTTCTTGAGTATGGAGTCGAATGAGATTAAATATTCAATAGTGTTCTTGGGTGTTCGTTTTTACCCCTTGATAATATTCTTCTTAATTTGCTCGAGGACGACCAATGCTTTAAGTTTGGGGGATTGATGTATGTAAAATATACGTGCATTTTGGGGCTTAAAATGATATATATATGATGCATTTGCATGCATATTTGATATGTTTTTACTTGGTTTCCTTAAAAGGGCATGATAC
>JABTTQ020002232.1:0-260191 GCA_016081115.2 Rehmannia glutinosa
TTAGCGTTCCAGTTACGTATTGCTTTATTATGTGCAACAAATAAGTCGAAAATCCTCTCTAACGATCGAAACCATTCTTCTACTACAGTCGGGCCATCACATCCGTTTGAATGTGGGTGGGCGATGAAGAATTGTTCCATAACTCGTGCATTGTTGTTGTTGTCCCATTATTCTAAGACACCGAGAAGGGGCTTCAACAATTATATCTCCGGCCCGTGGCAGTGGTTTAGTTTCAGTATTAGTGGATTTCTCCGTTGACTTGATTTCCTGATTTGGGAGCCATATTCAAGGTCATACATAATGTATTTATTATTATTTATCCCAAGATTATTAATGGATTTTGCATGAAATATCTAACTTAAAATCTAAATATTATAATATAATGGTTAAATAAATTAATATCAATTAAAGGACAACTAAACTTTATATATAATACTGATTTATTTATCAATTATCGCAATACATGCACCCATCTATTTCTCTTTGATCCATGTCTTCATCTTCCTCCCATCTTCTTCCTACGGTCTTATTCTAGGTTTCTTACGGTTCCTCATCTTCCGCCACAACCTCATTGTTCAAAAACTCAATCCATTTACGGTTTAACCTCGGGCATTAAATGTCCCGTGTTGATTTTTGGTCGGCTCATCATACCCGCCATACTCCAATAACGAGGCATAAAGCTGCCCCCGACTGACGTTCCAAAACCGTGGTAAGCTATTAATCACTCTACAGGACGGCGCGTTCGTTGGAGCGCCGATGATATTTCTCACATTATACCAATAATGGTGAATTTTAACTATATATTCTCCAATGCTATTAACCTCTCAATTTGATAGTTGAAATAATTATTGAGTCGGTTAATAGGATGTTCTGACCCAGCTTATTATTATTATTGTTCTTTCTTGCAAAGTGTGGCGAAAAAGTAGTTCACATGCATCTATATACATGTGCATTTGCAACTATAAGTCTACGTTTTACAATTTTTTAAAAGAAATACAAGATTTCTATTCATCTAACATATACACTGGTATTATGTTTCTAAAGCAAAAATATAATAATATGGAATACATCTTGTTATAAATGAGCATCTTGGTACAATTGTATAATGTAACTTGCATTAATAATTCTCATACCTTGAGGAGATCGACAAGATATAATGAAGGTGGATGTTATTACACTATTTTATCTTTATACAAAGGTTGACTTTTATTAATTATTATTTTTTGAAAAGAAAAATCTGTATATTTTAATTTTTAATTTTTTAACAAGCCTACGTAAACGTAGACTGCTCACGATACCACTTATAACGACCTAATTTTATGAAATTAAAGTGCTCTAAAATATTATTAAGAAAACACAAATTTATAAATTAAAGTGATCCCAATAATTATCAAAAGTTGATTTAGAATTTTAATTCTTAAGGAAAAAAATATAATGATGATGACAATAATAATAATATTAATAATATTAATAATAATAATAATAATACATCTTACTTAATTAAATATCCAACAATTATTCCAAGCATAAACCAGAAAATTAAAGACATAAACCTAAAATTTGGTTCGATCACAATTATTTCAAATATAAATATAACATGATTTATTCCATCATCCCCAACATCATATCAGGATTCCTCAACACGAAAGCCATGATAATAATAGGGGTGAGCTTCATCTCGCCGGTGGGGATATATCTCGATATTTAATATAACATGAAAACATTCACATAATTACATTTGATCCAGAAGATACGCATTCGATCCCTGCACTTTTTCTCCGACCGGGTCGATTCGTGATATAGCATGGTATGGTTCACCCCAAGATACGTTCGATCCAGACCCTTTTCATGGCTCCCTACTTATATGAATTATTTTCTCTTGACATATATTGCAATCAATGAAATATAATCATGGAACATTAAATAAAGACAAACAATATAGAAATCCATACCTTAATAATCACGGATATTAGATGTAGAAAATCGAACAAAGAAAAGTCCTAATCCTAATTCGTTTTCTACATTAAAAAATTATAATTAAAATGTGATTTTAATAAATCAAACTAATTAATGAAAGAATTTGTGAAAAATATTGAAAAATGGCTTGTGATTTGTGAATATATAGGATTTGGTTCAAATGGGACACCCTCTTATATGAGACGGTGGGGATTTATCCAAGCCATCGATTGATATTTTTGTATGGCTAAGATTTTTCCTTTAATTTAAATTTGGTTTTTAACTCCATTGATTAAAAAAGGTCAAAGTGCTCATTTTCGAAATATTGAGAAGGGCGTTTAGTAATTTTGTAATAGGTAAGTTATTTATTCCTTTCTTAATTCGTGCTATTTTTGGGGAGTTCAAACATCGTATCTCTCTATATCTCTCTACGATATGCACGTCTCTTCACGTCTTCTCCCATCAAACACTCCATATCCTCTCAAACACTTTTTCTCTCACCGTCAACCCTTTTTCCCCTCTCAAAGTCTCATTTTTCTTCCACTCTCACTCCATCGCCGTCAATAGTCTTCCTCCTCAAACACTCCTTTTTCTCTCCTCGTGCTCTCCCTCCCGGTGAAGTTGCGGCCCGACCGCCTCGAGCATCCACATATTTCAACCGTCTCTCTCACTTTGTGCCATCTCTCACCACCTGACCGATCGACACGCGACGACCACCTTGTATTGGCCCTTTTCAACCTACTGACGACCACCCTCCGTATCGGCCCTTTTCCTCCTTTCGACCAACGGTAAGTTTTGGTACATATTTGTTTAATTTCTTGTATTTGTAATTTTTACCTAAATCTTGAAGATGTTTTTAGAATTAGTGTGTGTAGTTTCTAGGGTTCTATATTTTTATTTTTTGGGAAAAATTCTGAAAAGTTAAATTCTAGTATTTTCATTGTTGGGGTTGTTTTTTCAATTTCTAGGTTTTTTTATTGATATTTATATATGTGAATGTTTATGGGTATTGACCACGAAAAGATTATGAAAGTTCCCCTGTTAATTAATTTTTAGTGTAATTAATACATTTTTAGTGTATAAGTAAATGAAAATCTGTTGTATTGTTAGTTAGTTTTTAGTGGTTAATTAATACATTTTTAGTGTATATGCAAATATTTCTGAGAATGGTCAGGGCTGGGACCCTTTTTAACTACAATTTGGATTTTGGAGCTTCATTTGTGTTTTTATGGCATCAATGTGAAGCTCTACCCAAACCCTCATTTGTATGTGCACCGATGGAAGCAAATAGACCGCCCGCCCCTCCCCCAAAAAAAAAAAAAAAAGAAAAAGAAAAGAAAGAGAAAATATTAAATAAGTAAATAACTTAATAACTTAAAAGATACTGATCTAGGAAATTTTCTTCCGGTCCTCTCTACACTTTGATTTTAGTTGCTAACAAGTTTCTCTTGAATAATTATCTTGAAGAATGCAAATATTATGAGTTTGAAGGAGAGTACAACATTGATGGCTTTCATCTGAATTTGACATGTCAAATTACTTGGAGGAATCATTCTTGTTCCTCATAAAAGATTAAAAGCCTCGAAAAGAATGCATGAGCGTTTAGGTTTTGGGGTATTGGGTATGGTGCAACACGATCCGATTAACGGTGGCATCGATTAAATTAGGTAAATGAAAATCTGTTGTATTATTAATTATTTTTAGTGGTTAATTAATACATTTTAGTGTATAAGTAATACATTTTAGATGCGTGTCTTGTGTAATCGCACTCTTTGTTTGTGCAAGTTTATAAATGTGATCGTAAATATGTGATATTATTATCTCGTAATCTTAAGTACATTTTAGTGTTTTATTTATACGATTTATGTTGTTTTTGGTGCGATTATGGGATTGTGTTTTTTCAATTTCAGGGTTTTTATTTCTGGTTTTGTTCATCGTGCTTCTTTGTTAGTATATTGAACCTTATGGTACCTTTTGTAAATGAAAATGTTGTATTCTTAATTAATTGTTAGTGGTTAATTAATACATTTTTTGTATGAAGTAATATATTATTTGCAAAGATGCCCTTGGTAAAATCGCACTCTATTCGGCAGGAGTTTATAAATGTGATCTAAATATGAGATATTGTTATTCGTAATCTTAAGTACATTTTAGTGTTTTATTTATACAATTATGTTGTTTTGGTGCGATTGTTGGATTGTGTTTTTAATTTCTGGGTTTTTTTTTATATCCTGGTTTTGTTAAGCCATCGTGCTTGTTTGTTAGTCTATTGAACCTTGTGTACTTTTGTAAATGATAATCTGTTGTATTCTTAATTAATTTTTAGTGGTTAATTAATATATTTTTAGTGTATGAGTAATACATTTTTGCAAAGACGCGTTCTTGCATAATCGCACTCTGTTCGTGCATGTTTATAAATGTGACCAGAAATATGGGATATTATTATACTGTAATCTTAAGTATATTTTAGTGTTTTATTTATACAATTAGGCTGTTTTGGTGCAGTGCATTGTTTAGTGTAGTGCATTGTCTTCATTGTAGAACATTTTTCTTTGCATAGTTTGTCATTGCATTTATGTTGAATTGGAATAATGATTATTTCTTTTGTCTTCTTAATTGTAGGTGCTAATTTGTGAGTATGGCTAGAGGACAACAAAAAAAATGCAAGTTAATATTGGTGGTACTAGTAGTGGAGCGGGCGAAGCAAATGCTCAAGAAGAAAAGGAAAAAGGGATCGTGTTGTGAAGAAGAGTGTTAAGGATTTGTTCCCCATGTTGATTACTAGGACCACGCCAAGGTTTTGGTTGAATCCATGGCATCCTTTACGGATGAACAAAAACATGATGTTGGTGAGATGGGGTTCGAGAGCTTATTAATGTTGAGAATTTCTCGAGTTTCCGGGCGTCTCATCTATTGCCCATTTGAGAATTTCAATCCATGTAAGTAGTGAACTAGTGTTGGCAAATGGAAAGTATCTTCATATCGCTCGGAAGGGCGTTCGGAGTGTCTTGGGATTTCCTAACAGTCCATTGGAAATTGATAAGAAGTTAGGTAGGGAGTTGTCAATTGTATGACGAATGGCCAACTTTATTTGGCGAGAGAACACTACAAAATGACACCTTAAAGTTTGTGATAAAATGGCGGGTTGTAAGGATGAGGGTATGGTTTAGGATATATTTTACCATTTTAGTTGATCACATTATTGTTGAATCTATGCGGTGGGTATATTAATCCATTGATTTTGAATTATTTGGCGGATGCTAGTAACATAAGGAAGTTTAATTGGTGTCGATAATACACGTTGAAAACGCTTATCGAAGAGGATAAATTGGGGTCATCGACAAGACTAAGTTCAACGGTCCTTTGTTGTTTCTCACAGAATATTTTTTTATGGTTTGTGTGTTGAGTATGTTATTTTTATAATTTATATTTTTTTAATATCCCAGTTTTTTGAAGGTGCTTTACATGGACAGTAGTGGTTGGTGTCGGGACATGCCAAGAGGACTTCAAGTTTTGTGGGTTGGAGCACGGATAAAATAAAAGAGCGTAATTCTTTTGAGTTAAACAATGGGTTTATGGATTTGGTTTTGTCGATGGCCGTATGATGGTGGGAAGTTCCAGTTGTAATGATGCCCGATGGATGCTAAATTTGAAAAACATGACAATATCCAAGGTTCCAATATGCTTGATGGTGGTGTTCATGTATTGGTCTAGTTTTGTTTATTTATGTTATTTTGTAAGATGATGTTTACAATTTTCATTTTTTAGGGATGAGGATTGAATTCTTGATGTATTGTGCATGTTACTAAATTAAAGCAATTATTTGGTTGTTCTAGTTAGTGTGATACTTTTGCGTAGTTGATGATTGTAAAATATACGTGAATTCGAGGTTTAAAATGATATATATATTTGATGCATTTGCACGCATATTGATGTGTTTTGCTTGGTTTCCTTGTTGGGCGTGGATATCACAGACTCTTGTGAATTTAGCGTAAAATGGAGCTAAATTGGATAAAAAGAGGTATCACGTTCCAAAGTATAGATCAATAGCTAATGTACGAGTAGAAATATGAAGGAGAGAAGCATGGAAAGTCAAACAAAAGGAATTTTCCTTCAAAGAACGTCAAAACGCGCTAGTTTTCAAGACTTTTGGCAGGTTTAGTATTTTGGCCATAACTTCCTCTACAAAATTGATATTGAGGTGATTCAAGTGGATATGGAAAGCTAAAAGAAAGTTCTACAACTTTCATGAAGACCCCGAGATCAAATTCCGATCGCACGACCCGGACGTATGGGATTACACGGGCATGCGACATAAGCGCGGGGCTGAATTGGTCTCATTTTCCTACTCAAACTACGCAAGTGACCTCTCCAAGCACCTATAAAAGGGACCCAAGGCTATGCACGAAAATTCATCCATCAACACATCATTCCATACATCATTCCATACAACACTCTCATTCATAGCACTTTTATACTTTAGTTTTTTTGGTATTTTCTCTTGCTTTCAACATGGGATTGCTTAGGTTCTTCCCCTTGAAGTTATTTTGCTTCTTAATCAAAGAGTAAGATTTCTTCATCTCTTTGTCCTGCGATTTTAATTGTTGGGAGATTATTATTATTGCATGATCATGTTTATGATTGTTTTCTTTCCTTCAATTGAGATTATGATCTCATCCCCAAGCATGAACTAATTTCCTTGTTCTGTGATTAGGATGATTTGATTCAAACAAACAAGCATGAGTATTGATTAATTAATCGCTTTCTGGATAAATTGCTTTATTTGATAATTGATTGTCACGATCAACTTTTGATTGTTTTGGGGAATAATTGAGATCGAGAAGATATTATTCCTAGACTAAATTTATTCGGGGGGTTAGATACGAATCGGAGATGTATTATCTAATCCAGGTTTAATAAAAATAGCAAATTATTAGGATAGCCCTAATCAGAAATACGAAAGTTATCGATCTAGGCATAGTCTTTACATGTTTGCTATATTTGTTAACCGCATGATCAATTAATTGGTATTTTGCTTGCAAGTTTGATGAGATGAATCCATAATCCTAGACTTTCTTCCAAATCTTTTTCTCAAGTTTAATCCGCTTAGTTTTAATTCGACTTTTTGATTATTTTCTTTTAGTTTTAAATAAAACCAACAAATCTGGTTAGAGTGTTTAGGATTTATTTTCTGTCTATTGTGATACATAATAATTATTTGTCGGTTAAGTCTTCCTTGAGAGACGACTTGTGGTCAACTTGCTACCCTACAATTGATCTCGTTCTCTTGCGAGGATTGCTAGATTTATTTTAGGTGTGTAGCGGTCGAACAAAATTTTGGCGCCGTTGTCGGGGAAGACTTTAGGCGTAATAATTATTATGTTTTTTCCGTGTTTCTAGATTAGGATTCTTTTTGTTTGTTTCTAGTTTAGGTTTATTCGTCAGGTGCGTTTGATCTATTTTTCTAGTGTTGTTTATACAAGCACCAGGCATGGCGACTAGTCAAGAGCAACCACCACGACCCACATTAGAAGAGAACTTGAATTCTTTTATTCAAGTTAGTCACCAAATACAAAAGTGGAATAACAGACGGTTTGAATCCTTAGAGGCTTCTCTTAAGCGAATTGCGACTCAAGTCGGTAAATTGGCTACGCAAGTTGGTAAAATAGCTCAACATCTTGTCAAAAGGACTCGTTGCCTTGTCAACCAGTGCAAGCTCAAGCCGTCACTGATCTTGAAATTGGTATTACTAAAATTGAAATGAAGGATGATGCAAGTGAAAAAAGCACGAATGAGGAGACAAGTAAGGGATCGTCCTTACACAAAACTGACAATCCTTACAAATCTCCTAATCCACTCCCAAAACAACAAGATCCAGGTAGTTTCCTCATTAATATTGCTTTTGGGAATGGTAAGAATGTCGCAGGTATACTTGATCTAGGAGCTGGGATTAACCTTATGTCTTACTCTATATTTAAACAATTAAATTTAGGAAGTTGAGGTCAACGGACTATGTTTGCAACTGTCGATGGGTTACTTAGGCATCCTAAAGGTATTGTTGAAGATATTTACGTACAAGTAGGTGGTCTTAAAATTCTCATTGATTTTGTTGTCTTGGATATGGGGAAGAATAAAGGTAATATTAAGGATCATACCATTTTGTTGGGTAGACCGTTCATGGCCGCCACTAATACTATGATAGATGTCAAAAATAGAAAACTAAGTATGAATGTCTTGGGACAAACTGTAACATTTTCAATTTTTGATATAGCTCATGGTCCTGCTTGTGCTTTGCCTGATAATTTTATTATTGACTTTGTCGATTCTGCTGTGAAAGATATCTTGTGGCAAGAACATAATGAAATTCAACCGGATAAAAATTCCAAGGTAGTAAAAAAGGTCTTGCTCGATGACCCGCCAGGATTTTTTTTTTAGCTGATATCGTCAAGCTAATGACGTTAAATAAGCGCTTATTGGGAGGCAACCAAATTTTTCCCATTTTTTTATTATTTTTTTCTCTTATTTTCTCTATTAACCGTATCTAATGATTTGTTTGAGTTCTTTTTCTCTTTCTGTATGTATAATAGTTATTAAATAATAAATTTTTTTCTCTCAAAATAAAAAACCAAAAAAAAATTGAAAAAACAAACAAAAAAAATTTTGAAAAAAAAAAGATTTTTTTTTAAATTCTGGAAATAAAAAAAAAACGAAAAAAAATTTGAAAAAAAAACAGACGCACACGGGCATGTGGACGCACGCGACCCAACCGTACGATCTATTCCTTCGCCCGATTTACGAAGATTGACGGGTGAGCTCCTGGCTTCATCGAAACTATCCATGTAAGTATTTATTAAATTCCTCTTTCTTTTGATAATTTCCTCATATGTTCGGGACGAAGCATATTTTAAGTTTGGGGGGTTGTCAAGAATGCGTAATCTAGTACTGTTGCATTTTGCATTGCATTTAGGACTGCATGTAGAAGCACTTGCATTGTTAATTTTGAAAAAAAGAAAAAACTCGATTTTTTGTTTTGTTGTTTTAGCACGTTTACCGCTTTAGCACGTTTAATTGCTTTTGTGTGTGGTTTTAATTCAGTTTTTATGCCCAGCTCCCTATGATTGTACTATGAATATTTTGTGGCATGGGATAACTTACTATGAATAAATTCTTGGGAGGAAAGTTAATCATTTGTTTGGCACGTGTTAAGAAAATTGAGTATTTGAGCATGTTGCGAAAAATAAGCCTGTGAGCTTTTGGGGTTGAGATCTCCTATTCCACTTTCCCTATTCCACTCCCTATTCCATATGTTGGATGAAAGACACGTGTACAATTGTGACATCGCGTGACATTATCTTGCACACGTGAGCTTTTGTGCCTTAAACTGCTTTATATTATGCAGACTTATTTTTTTCTTGAGTGTCATTCATGATTGATAGAACTCTAGAACTTGCTCTGGTATCTTCATCAAAGCCATGTGTGTCTGCAATTTTTGAAAATGATCTAAGGCCATCTTTGTTTAGCCTACTTAGCCTAAAAAGCCTACCTATGACTCATGATTCCCTAGTTAGCCAATTTTGAGCCAAAACTTTTATTCTGAGCCACATTGATCTTTAAAATTTATATGTTTTTATCTCTAAAATTTCTTGAGCTTATAGAAAATGAATAAGTTTGGGGGAGATGTGGTGAAAATTTATGAAAAGGAAAAGTTGGCAAAAGAAAGAGGGATGAGCAGTATCTGGGTAAATTAATAAAATACATGAAGCTCGACCAAAAAAAAAAGAAGAATAGAGAAAATCGAGCAAAGCAAAAAAATAAAATTAAAAATTATGAAAATGAGAGCTTGAGGCTAAAGAAAAAGAAAAAGACAAAAAAGGCCAAAGAATGAAAAAAAAAGGAGAAATAAGGGTGGAATTGAGTTGAAAAAGAAAACGATATTATGTTGAAATTGGTTTGGTGAGTTGGTAAGTCGTATGTTTAAATTCTATTTGCTCAAGTCAAGTCACTTAATCCAAATTTCCCTCCCTAACCAAAGAGCCTACATTACAACCAAATGAAAAGTCCTTTTTGATTCTTAGATTGTGCACACAAAAGTGGTCGAGATGTTAGACGATTTGTTCTATGGTAGTTCTACATTCACTTGAATTAAATTTGAGCGTAAACACTATCAATACACTTTTGAGAGTCGAGTGATACACTACCTACTTGTGAGTCGCGATGTCGAATACCCAAATAGAGTATTGACTATGCCGAGTTTATGAATAATGACTTCTTGATAATGAATTACATGGTTTCCGTGAGTATGTAGTCGAGTGCTATTTAATGTTCATAGTGTTTTTGAGTGTTCGTTCATTTTTACCCCTTAAATTATTTCTTCTAAATTTGCTCGAGGACGAGCAATGCTTTAAGGTTGGGGGATTTTGATGAGTGTAAATATACGTGAATTTGAGGGTTTAAAATGATATATATTTGATGCATTTGCACGCATATTCAGTGTGTTTTGTTTGGTTTCCCTTGTTGGGCGTGATATCACAGTACTCTTATGAATTTTGCGGAAAATGGAGATAAATTGGATAAAAAGAGATATCATGCGTTCCAAATTATAGATAAATAGCTAATGTACGAAGAGAAATATGAAGGAGAGAAGCATGGAAAAAGTCAAACAAAAGGAATTTTCCTTCAAAGAACGTCAAAACGCTAACGTTTTCAAGATCTTCAAAAGTTTAGTATTTTGGCCATAACTTCCTCTACAAAATTGATATTGAGGTGATTCAAGTGGCTATGGAAAGATAAAAGAAAGTTCTACAACTTTCATGAAGACCCCGAGATCAAATTACAATCGCACGACCCGGACGTGTGGGATTACACGGGCATGCGACATAACTGGGGCTGAATTGGTCTCCTTTTCCTACTCAAACTCTGCAAGTGACCTCTCCAAGCATCTATAAAAGGGACCCAAGGCTATGCACGAAAATTCATCCATCAACGCATCATTCCATACATCATTCCATACAACACTCTCATTCATAGCACTTTTATACTTTAGTTTTTTGGTATTTTCTCTTGCTTTCAACATTGGGATTGCTTGAGTTCTTCCCCTTGAAGTTATTTTGCTTCTTAATCAAAGAGTAAGATTTCTTCATCTCTTTTGTCCGATTTTAATTGTTGGGAGATTATTATTATTGCATGATCATGTTTATGATTGTTTTTTTCCTTCAATTGAGTTTATGATCTCATCCCCAAGCATTAACTAATTTCCTTGTTCTAGGATTATGATGATTTGATTCAAAAACAAGCATGAGTATTGATTAATTGATCTCGCTTTCTGGATAAATTGCTTTATTTGATAATTGATTGCACGATCAACTTTTGATTGTTTTTGGGGGAATAATTGAGATCGAGAGAAGATATTATTCTGGACTAAATGTATCCAGGGGTTAGATATGAATCAGAGATGTATTATCTAATCCTAGGTTTAATGAAAATAGCAAATTATTAGGATAGCCCAAATCTGTGAATACGAAAGTTATCAGATCTAGACATAGTCTTTACATGTTTGCTATATTTGTTAACCGCATGATCAATTAATTGGTATTTTGCTTGCAAGTTTGATGAGATGAATCCATAATCCTAGACTTTCTTCCAAATCTTTTTCTCCAAGTTTAATCCTGCTTAGTTTTAATTCGACTTTTTGATTATTTTCTTTTAGTTTAAATAAAACCAACAAATCTGGTTAGAGTGTTTAGGATTTATTTTCTGTCTATTGTGATACATAATAATTATTTGCCGGTTAAGTCTTCCTTGAGAGACGACTTGTGGTCAACTTGCTACCCTACAATTGATCTCGTTCTCTTGCGAGGATTGCTAGATTTATTTTAGGTGTTTAGCGGTCGAACATTAGTCATTGTTATCTACATTTGTGTTGCGGGAAAAATAATGAAACACCACTGAGGTTGGGGCTTATTTCAAATTTTTGTGTATTTTGTGCATGTTCCCTGTATACTTAATAAATCTTTTAATGTGATAGGTAGGTAACTGTTCTGGTACCACAAATACATGTGTATTTAGAGCAGGTTCACTGTATACTTAATAATTGTTTAGTGTGCTACCTAGTGTGATAGTTCTGCTTAGTTAATAAATATTTACAGCATACTAATTATATCCCTAGTTTTGTGTTATATGTAAACTAATTGTATTCTTACATGTAAATTCTGCTTTTGGTTTTTTTGCAGCAGTTGACATCACAATTGACGTCCAAATTATCTTGTATTGCTACGGATGTCGTGGATATTATTTCCATATTACAGAATACACCGGATGATGTCTCTTCTGATTCAGTTTTTGGGAGGATGATGGACACTGCCAGGAACTTGATTTTTTTAGTGGCAATTAGGGGGATGTGCAACGTACGGATGACGTGGGTGACGGCAGTGCGACGCAACAGAATGAAGCTTTCTGGAATAATCCTGAGAACATTGCTATAGTGGAGAAAATATAAAGTGTTGTGTTGAAGAGGAACGAGTTTACGAAGACGTTTGACAGTCCAAGCTTCAGTATCGGTTTAACACAGATTGGCGTCATGGAAGGGTGGGATTCCATAATGGACACTTCAAGACAATATTCGAATGTTTTTTCAGAGGCACCGTTGGAACAAGAGACTGTGCCAGGCGATAAGCCCTCCGTGAGTTTGAGTTATTTTATTATTAATGTTGTAACTTGTTTTACTTGTATTAATGTTTTAGCTTGTACTAGTCTACTGTATTAATGTTTATTTGTTACTGTGTGTTTGCTTAAATTTTACTGTATGCTTATGAATTCCATATTGTAACATCTTTTTTTTTTAATTTGAAGGATGATCAAGATAGGAATGATGCGGGTGGGCATGCTAAAGAGAGAAACATACATGATAATGAAGCGTTGGCCACTGTAAGATATTATTTTCTTCATTTCTAAGGTGCATTGTTGTTTTTTGGGGTTTAATAAATATTTTTTGGTGGTTCTGTAGACGTATAGTATCGTGGTCCCCAAGTATAGGCTTGATGATAAGTCTGCATTGGCAATTTTCTCTACAAGCCTTGATGCTGAAGTGGGTGTTGAGACCACCGCAAAACTACAAAAATTTGAGTTGGTTAGTTTAATTATACGTGTACTAGCATTATTTTTGTAGTTGGCTTATTCATTGGTATTTTTATTGGTGCAATTCTTTTTTCCCTATATGTAAGAGTGAGCACTTATTTATCATCGTGTTTGATATAAAGAGGAGAAACTATCACATTTTAGACAACTCCTATTTGTTGGCGGTAAAACTTGTGATAAATACGAGAGAACCTCCAGGATTTGGTGAGTAGCTTTTCTCAACTATGCAAAATTAATGTATAACGTTCCACAAAATTTGGTTAGTCCATACATCATGCATTATTAATGTATTGTTAGTGCAACTTCAATGTATACATAACATATTATTACTGCAATGCCAACTGCACACATGATATATTAATATTGTACATATAGTGCAAATTCACTATACGCATATTGTAGTATTACTATGTATTTAGTGCAATTTTAATGTATGCACGATACATTATTACCAATGTCAATGTACACTTGATGTATTATTCTTGAATATATAGTGTAAATTCACCGTAGACATGTTGAAGTATTCTTGCTTTACACCCATGTGTTGTTTTTGTTGATTTAATGCTTTGTTTACTTGTATTTGTTGCTAGATGCGGTTTTTTCATTATATCTTTCTTCGAGGGGTTGTGATCAGATGTCATGGTCCATAAAAAATGCTAAATTGAGTAGGTTATCTATGCCGTGGAGGGACTCCGAGAACAAAGTTGATTGTGGAATTTTTGCGATGCGCCACATGGAGACATACATTGGCGGAGGCGCGAGAGGTTGGGACTGCGGGTTGAAAAAGGGTGGTGAGAATCGATATCTAACCCGGCGTTAAGTATTGTTACTCGATTATTAGCGAAGAGAACAATGAGCAAAGAGAAAAGAGTCTGATGGAGGCAAGGAATTTCTGGATGGGGAAGAATGTTATGTGATTTTATCAGCCTTTTTAGGATGAACGTGTATTAACCCTATGTTACTATTATCTTTTGTTGGTTCTGTTTGTTGAATTATTTATTTCCTTGGCTTTTCGTGTCGAATTATCTTTGTGAATGCTACAATGGCCTAATTAGGCAATTTTGCTGTTGGTTATTTTTTGGAGTCTAACTGAATATCGTTTTGTTGGAATGTTTAATTAATGCAGTTTTTAATGTGTACATATTGTTAGGATGCTGGTATGTGTTGTGTGTGGTTTAATGTTTGTTAACATGTGCCCATAATAATCAGATGATGTATAATTATAATTAGAATGTTGTATAATAGTGTATTTTTACTGTAAATTAAAAACTGAATATCGTTTTGTTGGAATGTATTAGAAATCTGTATAATGTGTAAGTTTACTATATAATTAGTGTATTTTAACCTGTTTAATTAGAAAGTTGTATTTTTACCGAATGTTGTATAATTAGAATTAGAAAGTGTATAATTGGTGTATTTTTTCTTGCAAAATTAGTATTATCAATGTTGTAGAAAATTTGTGCGGTTATCTTTATGATTATTATTAAAATGTTGTATATTAGTGCATTTTTACTACATTTTTGAGGAAAACAGATATTTTCCCATTTTTTTTTGGAGGGGGTAGGAATGGCATGTATATTTACCGCAAAATCAAAGCAAGAATGTGTTTCGTCTATACATTTTTTCAGATTTTAACATAACACGATGTACATTGGTGATTTTGTTCACTGTGCGGTTAATAGAGTTTCAGTGTATAATTGTTAAATTTCTCTGTACTATATATCTAGTTAACTGTGTATTGAAATGCAGTTATTTCGTACAGTAAAAATATTAATAAAATAAAAATTGTAGTGAGCAGGTGATAACATAATAAAGAAACAGTAAAATGTACTAACGAAACATTATTCTTGATGCAAAGAAACAATGAAAACAGACTAAAACTTGATGATGAGTGTCATTGTTGATTGAAAATGTTTAATATCTAATTAGGTTTCTGAACGTTCGGGGCATGTTCTACTGTTATGGGTTGTGACTTCGCCACATATACCACATCGCCTCTTCAATTTTGTGCTTGCTTTGATAGCTTTCTCCCTTTGACTTTGTATACGACTTTTCACGCGGCTCCCACTACCTTTGTTTTTTGCTTGTTGTGGTGGCAATACATTGATATCCTTTCCTAATGTTGTTCCACAATAGGTTTCAATAACTGTTTGCTTGCCAACTACAGACCTTTCATTCTCTTGTTCGAGTAGTAGTTTTAGCTTTTCTTCTGACAGTAAGCGTGAGAAAGATGACAATTTCTCTATATCACCTTGGGCGAGTCCAAGACAACAATGGAAATCTGACCAAAGCTTGTTAAGAGTTACACATGCTGTGTTGCCTCCAGTGAATTGGTAGACATCACCGTTCTTTGAAAAAGGATGAATCGGTGCATTTTTCAACCAACGCCTTGTTAGATATTTGGATGGAATCTCTTGTTCTCCTTTTAGCAATAACAGTATATGGCGACAAAGTAGACCGATCCGTTTAAACATCTTGCAACTGCACTTCGACATTGTCTCATTCTTGTAACAGATGACATCATATACCCTACCAGTCTTGTCTATTATTTTGTAAGAACACATGTCTGTATTATCAATCACACCAACCACTGTGCAACTGAAACACGAATCTTCAATTTCTTTGCTGACTTCTGAGAACATCGCATGTGTGTACACTGATGCTGCATGTTTCTCAATCTGTAACGGTGTTTTGCATTTGGGAGTTAACGTTTCACCTTTGTTGCCTAATTTATCGGATTCGTGGCGTTGCGAGTCCATGGCACTTTCAAATGCATAAAAAATTCCATCAAACTTGCCTGAGGGTTTGTGAAATTGCCAAACCAACTATTCGTACTTTCAGATCTTGACGTTGTCCTTACTAGACCTCCCATTGGCACGTCCCTAAAATATGCTGGTATCCATTTTTGTCTAAGATCGAACATTGTATTAAACCGTGGATGCGAAGTTAACTCATACTCAAGCATTACATCATGCCATTTTGTCTCGAACTCTGCTGGCTCATCGTAATCATTCCATACAACAGAATTTAGTTTCAACAAACTATTATCCTTGAGCAATCTTTGGGTGACTTTGGTGTTTACCTTCTCCATGATGTGCCACATACATAGTCAATGATGGTACTTTGGAAAACAAACTTGTATTGCATTATTCATTACGGGATCTTGGTCGAATGATATAGTTTGGTTCTTTACCCATCGCTTCTAAGAAATTCTTGAATAGCCATATGTATGATTCTTCATCTTCCTTTATTATCAACCTGACTCCAAATGTTGCACAACGCTTATGATTATCTACTCCCGTAAAGGTGCGAACACCATCTTGTACCGCCATTTTTTCATAAATAATTTCAATTCAGTATCAGTGAAATAAATATATAGTACATTGTAATTTCAATTATTATACAGTGAATATCACCTACCAGTACATTAATATTAAAATGAATTAACAATATTATTTGGAAGAATTAATAGGTCTTTTTATTTCTGTATAAATGCAATTCAAAACACGGTGGAATAAAAATATCCTACACAAATAGGAATTTTGATATATATTTACACAATACAACTATCCATTAAATGTCAAAGTAAATAAACAGCACCTGTTCGTATTGTACGTAGCATCAAATGAAACGACATCACCAAATACGCCATAATTCTGCACTGATGTCTGGTCTGCCCAAAATAGTCGGGTTAGCTGATCATTCTCATCGACGCCATAATCGAATGCCATTCATGGACTTATTTTCTTTTTCCTCAAGCACTTATCTATTACCAATCACAAGATCGCACCACATATGTAGGCCTGCAAGTCTCTCCTAAAGTTTTTGAAATCTATTTGAAGTGCTCTGACATTGGAGTACCCTCCCACCATCTCTTTAAACACCCTGAGGGTTTTAGCAGTACCAACATTTGCCTTTTTGCAATTCAAGATGAACTGTTGGTGCCCAAAATTAAGACTCCCATTCACCTTTATAAATTGTCTGTATGATTCTGATCTCGAGAGAATGAGTATGCCGCTCTTCAAAGTATTTTATCTTTGCAGAATTTGGTGTTGCGTATTGAAATATACACCTTGCATTGCAACCTACACGACTTGACGACCTTGTACGTGATGTTGAACTCCTATGCGGGGCATCTTCTTCATTGGCACCAATTGGAGGTGAAACCTTACTATTTTTGAACCCTTCTCGGTTGCATACTATATATTGGACATGAATGTCCTTATTTCTGAACCTTCTTGTTGTACTTGTTCGAATGTCGAATCAACTATAGGAGCCATATTCCCTATAGAATTGTACGCCTTTCTCTAATGATGCAAAGTCCATTCCTATGCACGGTATTTTGTCTTGTTCAACTATTGGAATCCAATACTTTGTTAAACCAGGCAAAATCTCTAGTCTTTCTCTAGTGTAACCTGCATTGTCTAAGTCAACAAATAATTAATTAGTTTTCTGAAGCAAAATACATATACATACAGAATATCAGTTCTTAATATACAGTAAAATGTACACCAAAATACATCATAATATGCAATTATAACATTTGTTAAAAGTATCATAGAAGAGCAATCTATTTTTCGTAGTATCATGGGACGTGTGCTATGGTTTTAGAAAATAATTTCATAAGTACATACATACACCACAGTATATATAAATATACAGTAAAATATATTTAAAGATTTCATTCATGTATATATACAGTAAACGCACATTACACGTACATTAAATACAACTACGCATACAGTGTTTCACTAATAAATTTCGTTCAAAGCATCTTGGAAGGTGTTCTAGGTTTTACATGCAAACATTTATGTAATACAATATATACAACAAATCAGTTCTAAATAAACACTAATGTTATACCATTTATACTATTAAATTTCAAAGTAACGTTCTCATGTTTGTTCGTAGACAAACAACAGAAGGATGGAGTGGCAATATTTTTCCCGGAATTACAATTACATAAAATTTAGAAAATGAAACAGTGTATAGAGATAAATATATATTCACCTTGCTGTACGTCGGAATTGTTAATATTGTCTTCCATCGCAAGCACCGATTTTTTGTTCTTGTTATGGGTGCGCAAAGACTCTCTATTGAATTTTTGCAGTCGTCTATGGCTTCTTGATGAAGAAGACAGACGTTTTTTTTGGGAGGGGGATATTGGTTGTGATTTGGAAAGATTGTTAATCCATTATTTTCTCCTTATCTATTCCTATAAATTAGGAACGATTCTCTCACTGATTTGTTATTTTCTCAAATTGTCTATTGTGCTCTTATTGCCTATACTTAATAATTGTTAAATTAATATTAGCGATTAAATTTGGACCGTTAATTGTAATATTTTCAATGGCTTGGATAAATCCCCACCGTCTCATATAAGAGGGGGTGTCCCATTTGAACCTTATATATATATATATATGTGTGTGTGTGTGTGTGTGTGTGTGTGTGTGTGTGTGTGAAACTTGAAGTAGAAAAATACTTATACCTTATAATTATTAGAAATGTGTTGTAAAATTGTGCATGAAATTACACATATTTATAGTAATTAATATTAACCCCTAAATAATCTAAAATAACCCCTAAACTCACCCCCTAAACTCACCCCCTACACTAACCCCTAACTAACCTCTAACATAACCCCTATACTAACCTCTAATCAAATTAAAAAAAAAAAATAGATTATCACAAGAATGAATTTTGAGAGCGTAATTGGATATAATATGAAAATATGATGATGATAGTTGATGTGATGGTTTTTTAGTATAATAATGATTAGATGTGATTGGTGATTTGAAAAATACGAGAGAATAATAGTGTATTTTTGATATGATTATATAATAATGATAGTTGTTGTGATATTTTTTTTGTTTAAATTATAAATGAATTATGAATGTGATTGATGATCGAAAAGTGAAAAAAGTGAAAAGTGTATTTTTAAAAATTTTTCACAAACATGCACACATTCAAGAAATGTTTTGTCCAAAAATGGAAGAGATAAAAACTCATTCACAAGCAAACACTCCTTAAGAGCTCGATTGGGACATGATTCATTTGCAATCATAAGTATGATCTAGTTTTCCAAATTGGAAGTGATAACTTGGAAGTTGATTACATAAAGTGTTTTTTTTTCTAATTTATATTGTGTTTTTTTAGTAGAAACTAGAAAGGCCACATCGTGACATTCATTAAAAACCAAATAGCTAAGTTAAGAGGATAAGAGCATCCCAAGAGACTATTCAAATTAAAGAGCATCTCTTGTAAAATAAAGAGCATTTTAAAATTTAAAAAATAATATTTTTGACATTTTTCAACACACTCAATATATTTGGCTCTTTATTTCAAAATTTGTTTGATTTTTATCAAGAACGTCTTAAATTTAAACAGTGATATTTTGACATCTTTCAACACACTCTTTATATTTGGTCCTTATTTTATTTCAAAATTTGTATGATTTTTTAGAAATTAGCTCTGAGAAGAGTATTTAAAATTGCAAGAAAACAACAAATAGGATATTTTAAGTAATTTCTCATTTAATGCAATTAATTATAGAAAAGTTATTTTGGCTCTCAAAATTTGGAGAGCGAAAACTCATTCTCTAAATTTAAAAATTAAAATAAAGAGTTTACTGGAGATGATTTTAGGTAGATAACTATTAAAAATAAAGAATATTTTTTATTTAAAAAGTCTTTTGGGAATGCTTTAAGCAAGATATCTATAGATTCATTTTCTACTCGTCGTTTTTCCCCAATACATGCTAGCATTTTTTATCTTAAAGTTAAACATACATCATTTCTTTTATATACTTCCCCATTACATCATTTTTTTCCCAATACAACCTGACATTTTTCATCTATCATGTTACAACTAATAAGCTTAAGTAGCTTTTCTTTTTTCTGCATGTTAAAAAATGATTTATTTATTTATTTACTTTTTTGAAAGGGGTGGGGCGGGGTGGGGGAGGGGTTTAAATATAAACTGAGTTTTTAGATACTGATAACTGAATGAAAGCTGTTGCACCACACACATATATATATGATATTTCAAGTTTTAATTATATTACTAGAAGAAATATTGCACTACATACATCTTTATTGCCCCACATGGAAACATTCTTTCCTTTGTCTTTAAATTTACGATAACTCAACTATAGTCACAACCAGTTTTCTAAAAGATGCTAGACATTAGCCGGAGTCTTGGCGAGGCCAATCAAAAAAATAATTTAGTCAGAAAAGAGAGTCTAGACTTAGATGAGGTTATGCGATCATATGATATGTAGGCAAAAAGAACCTACTAAGCATTTTAATATGTTAACTCATAATAATATATTTCCATGGATTTCACATTATTTCACCTATATATTAAGCTCTATTTTCTATTTGAATTTGGAAAGATTTTATTATACGTTTTCCAATACAATGAAAATTTACTAAGCAGTAACACTAGAAAGTCAAATATTGAACCAGGTGGCTTAGCCACATTATTACAGCCACCACAAACAATTGTGGGGTGGAGTCAGGGGTTTAAATCCCTGCTCCATCAAATTGTTTGTGGGGTGGAGGTCGAGAAGTTTCTATTCTGCTCTATCAAATTGCTCCAGGGGGCATATGCGGTAGTGAAGATTTGGTGGGAACTCATCTTGAATAGCATCCATGTGGGTTCGATTCGGGAGAGATCATTATTAGTAGATTGGGGTCGAACATAAATTGTTCTCTTTACCTGGGAGGATCTGGTTGTCGTCAGCCAGACCCGTCGAACACTGGCAGTCGTGCACATCCGCGGTTTCATGGCGGCTAAAGAATGAGAAATGGTTGTTGTCTCCAGCGTAGTCGGGCGTAAGCGCAGGAAGGCTGAGTTATCGAAAAAAAAAAAAAAAAAAAATAGAAAGTCAAATATTGATTAAGCCCACAAAAAACTTGAGGTAGAATATATTTCACACGTGATGTATTATTCCCAAGAAACAAAAAGGTTTTACTGCTTATTTTTGGGCCAAAATGTCACAATAAGTAAATAACCAATTGGGTTCAGAGTTTGTGGGGTGGATACGTCCTATTGGCATTGCTCTTGAAATCTTAAAGTAGTTCCAAGATCCAAGAAACAAGGTAAATAAATAATACAGCAGATCACAATGAAATGTATAGAAGACTATCCTCTCTCTAACAAAGAAATAATAAAAAAAATGTTAGTTGATTTTAATTTTTTTTAACAAAAGAAGCTATGTTGTATTTCTCCATCAAGAAGATTCAACAACACCATTCTGATGGAAATCATCTGGAAATCCAAGCGCTTCCTCCACATTTTCCGTGCACCATCCCGCACGTAATAATCTGGCGGACAACGCCCTCACGTGCCGATCCACGTGTTCTATACCAATTGGTCGATTAGAAGTATTGTTATCGTGAATAAACTCGTCGCAACCGTCCATCATCATCATTTCCCTAACTTCTTCCTCTTTCCATCCTCCCTCCCTCAATCTCCTGCAAACCTCCTCCAAACACCCTCCCAATTCCCCACTCCACCACCCACGCGCCGCCACATTCTCCCCTCTCTCCGCCATCTCCGTCCAAAACTCAATCATCCGAGCCTCCGTCGCCGCCCATGCAGGCGCGGCGAGCAAATCAGACAATCTCGGCCGCCGTGAAACCTCCTCGCCACCACTAACACTAAATTGAACTCGCTGAAAAAAACCGGAAATGTCAAAACTCCATAATTTCACTTTCCCCCCACGCACGTAAAACACAGGGTTTCCTGCAGAGCAAGGCGCGGAGGGGATGTAAAAATGGCGGTAAATAGGCACGAGAATTGGGGATTTTTTCAAAAACTCGCTAGCCAATTTTGTCGCACAATCAGCATCATCTGGTCTATTACCCCAAAACTCCATCCATAATTCATTTCTAGAAACTTCCTTACAAATCCCTAAAATCGGCAGATTAATTAGAATCTCGAGCTGTTGTTCGGACGAAGATCGCCAGTTGGGGAAACCCGGTCCGATCGGCAGGCCTGCTTGGAGGATGGACCGGAGGTCCGGTGGGAATGTGAAATTGAAAAACGACTCGACGGCGGAGAACTCCGGCTCTGAAAGGCCAGCCTCCACCGGAATATTCGAGGAACAGAGGTAATCTATCAAATTCTTAGCATAGGCTGCATATGAAAAGCAAACTCGTAATGGTTTTGGATTGGGGAGAGTCATAATTGGTGTGAGAGGGCAGTGGTTTGTCAGTGGCTCTACCGCCGCTGTTGCCATTGAAATCTGATTAAGGGCTAAACATATACATACAGAGACGTGTGCGTATAGGTGTGATAGTGGAGAGAGTCAAATGTGGTTGGGGGAACTGGATTTTCTATATATTTAGGGCGTGTTTGACGGAGGTGTCTAATCTGAACTGAAACGAAAAAGAGGTGTTCGCGGGAGGATTATCGGGTTTTGATTTTGACTCGGTCTGTTTGGTTCATCGAAAATCTGTTATTGGATTATTGTGGCAGTCATTTTGTGGGGAATAAAAAGATAAAATTTTGTAGAATCATCAAAGTCAATTTGGGCAAATCTCATAACATAATCTATGCAAAATCTATTTTAATTAGTTGCACCAACTATATATACAAGACAATATATATGCAATAAATTATTGATTAGTTATTTGCATTGGATTAGACATTTAGTTCTCATAAAAATAATCTCTTCAAAATCTTCAATTATTATTTCGGCTGTTTTCCATTATTCCACATTGCGATTAACGCCTCCAACAATAAGCATTTAAATACTTTTACTACTTTATAATCTAATTTGAAGAAAAAAGGAAATTGAAAAAATGGGTGTGGCTTGGCTACAAAATAAATATATGGAGCCAGCAACTATTATCTGTAATATGTTTTCAAGAAATGCCAAGCATATGGTTTCCAGACATTAATTACTTTAAGACAATTCTGAATTTTGAATGAAAGTTGGACGTCTGGTTGCCGCCATAGTTACAATAATAGCTGCAATAATAACTTCATTCAATTTGATCTTCTTGCAAGCCGGCATCAGCTACACTCTAGGCCTGACATCGCCTCCTGCTTTTTAATGGAATGGAATTGATGTGCCATTAATAATAGGGATAATTACAAAATCCCCCCGAGGTTTGGGCTAATTAGATGTTTAAAATTACAAAACGCCACTTCAAGTTGATTATGTCTTAAATTTAAGGGAATAACTGTAACAATTTTATGAATATCAAGGGAATTTTGAAATATTTTTTGTTTATGAAGGTAAAACATGATATACGAATCAAATTTCAAGAGAATTTTTGTAATTTTCAAAAACCTCTTAACGTTTTTTTTTTTGTAATTAGCCCGAACGTCACGGAAAATTTTGTAATTAATCTCTTAATAATATGACACCCCATAATTTTCAATTTTTCTGCTCAGTTACTACCATAATTAAGAATGTGTAGGTTTTAATTCTACTTTATTATATTCAAAATAAGTGATATTTTATGAAAAATATACATATTAACGAATGTATTAAAATACCCAATATACCATTAATTAATTATAAATGTTATTCTGATACAAAACAAATTTAAACTTTTGTGTTAGTTGAAAAATGTGCATTTAAGGATAAATTGGGAAAAACCATTTCTCACTAGCATTGAAAAAGAAAAAAAACGTCATTTTTAAAAAAAAAAAATTTGTGCCAAAATGGCACTTATTTGAATAGGAGGAAGTAGTTTATAGGAAATTGGACTAAAACCAATTACAACCACAATCTTGTTCATCAAATATTATGGTAATCAGGATAGAGATAAAATAAAAAAAATACACGTTTATTTCGCAAAAATAAAAAATACTTCAATTTGTTGATTCATTTCAAAATCATAGATGACAATAGTTCAGGTTCATCAATTTTTTCATTCATTTCATGCCAGAACTAGCTACAAAATGTTCTCACAAATGACAGCTAATTTTTCGGGGAATTTGCCTTAATATTGTAAAAATGAAATGAAATTGCGATAATATGGTGAAGTTTTTGGGTGTTCTATATTTACTCGATGGCGCGCACGCGGCGCCAAGCCAATTGTTGGCGCATATCCTATGTGCGTCACTATTAAAATTATTATTTTTAAGTATTAATTTAGCCCCAGGTTCAATTCGTCTCATGAATTGGATCCCCGATTTCAACCCGTACAAAATCAATACGTCCAAGGCTCAAGTTTGGGTTCGCATTTACGAGCTTAGCTTAGAATATTGGCATCCTTCGTTGATTTCGAGATTGGCTTGTGTCATAGGTACTCTATACAAATGATCGTTCTCTAAGGTGAGGTAAGTCACTTTGTCCAGGAGTTCTTGTCGAATTAGATCTTAATTCTCCTCTTCAAGAATGCATAATGGTTGAATGCTCAGGACATTGCTCTTTTGTTTCCATCGGATATGAAAATATTAGAATCTTTTTGTGTTCATTGTCGGATTGTAGGACATAACATTAATCATTGTAGACAATCCACAACTCATGAGGTTAAACAGCGTATGTCGAGGTGCGTCCTCGTAATCGATCGACAGGCGGGCTTTATAATAGAGGAGGTCTCCACTAGAAATGATAAGGAGGTTGGGGAGACGTGGGTTCAAGTTAAAAACAAAAAGGGACGGACTTGAACGACAACCCGAATAATGAGCTTCTACATCGGGTGTTGCGACACGGAACTCTTTCGATATTTTGGAGAAGATTGATATAAGTTGTCAAGAGCGGAGAGCAATAATACCAAGGTTGATGGTGGGGATCTCCATGGTAATGGGGACGACTTGCGGCTACTCATTCAAATAAGAACAATGCTCAAGCTTCTCAAAGGTGAAGGGTGCGAAGGTTATGCGGCCATTGGTTATTTCGGATTGAAGGATGATATTGAAAGCTAATACCGTCCCAAGCGCGAAGGATATTGGGGATAATGATTCGCATGGAGTTGCCCAAAACTCGGCGAGTTGCTTGATCAACAAGGATCGTACAATGGTGGTTTACAATCCTAGTAATGGAGACGACAAGGAATGCAGTGCGATTGTATTCTCCGACCGTCTTGATCAGCAGGGCCAGGAATCGATTGATAGGGTGATAAAAGCGGTTTCAAAGAGTAAACTTCATTCGGATTATGTCTTGAACCAAACGGATCCATCAGACAATTTAAGGCCATGGCAACCGCTAAAAAGTGGTGATACGACATGGCGATGAGGAAAAACAGAGAAAAATATTCTTGGACAAAGTATAGGTAACCCCTCCACCACTCCGCTTGTCATTCATTCAAGTGATTCTTCAGAAGCTCTGAATTCTATGGCAATTGAGGCTCGTGGATCATGGGCCGACATTCCACAGGCTACATTAGGCCTTCAAGAAGATACTCGAGTATATGCTAAAAAAACTACTAACTATGCCATTCGAAGATCTTCTAGACATAGACGTCCTTCGTTTAAATTGCATTTCTAAGTTATTTTTGTTGTTTCATTTTTCTGAAGTTTAATATTTTTGTTTTTCCTTTGCTACCTGATCGGATTGTGATCAGAACTTTTTCCTTTCTTTTATATAATTCTATTTAATTATAAAAAAAAGTATTAAAGGGCTGGCGCAGATGAAGTGATTAAATAAAATAATTTGCCAACTTTGACTAGCACGAAAACAGATGGTATGATTAAAAAAATTAGCAGCTGCCGCACCTTTAAAAAAAAACGAGAATCATGAGAAATTGCCACTCTCAACAACTCGAGAATCATGAGAAATCCCACTGATTTCTACTTCTAAATTACCATAAACCGATATTGGAACCACTTTGCTCTCATCTAATAGTTCAGCCAAGCTCATTTTGAACTTGGGTTCAACAATCCTAGCCTTAGTTTTCCCAAACTCATCAAAATCAATGTCGAATGAATTCGAAAAATCACCGTAACTCACCTCGAAATCGGACTTGTCTTCAATTTCCTCCACACCATCATCATCAGAAGTCTCACTCAAACCATGAAGTCTCCACGCCACTGTGGGTTACGGGCCGACCCAAATGGTGAGGGGCGGGGTGGGTACACACGGATCGGGTCTAAATTGTCATCCCTACAATTATATACTCTCATTGAATATTAATATCACTTAATCTCCTTGTATTTTTTATTGCATCAATTTACCCCCATTTACTCTCAATTTGTAATTATCCGCTTTTACTCTCAATTTCTTACTATTAAAATATATTTTTCCTAACCAATGACAAGGGATACAGTGATATTAAAGAAAAATATAGGATTTAATCATAGAAGCATAGACATCGGTTTGTAACTTGAAGTCCCAAAAACTGAGGTCAAATCTAGCTATAGACATCGGTGTAAGGAAACCGATGCGGAAACCGATGTCTGGATGTTTAAGGCCTTCGACAGCGGTTCTCAATAACCGATGTGTAATTTCCAAAGACTTCACATATTCGACATCAGTTTTATACATAACCAATGTTAAAGAGAACGGACATCGTTAAAAGCGCTGTCATTTCTGTGATGTCTATCAGCATTTTTCTAGTAGTGCTTCTTCAGGCTCCAATTCATCGACAACCTAAATTTTGGGCTCGGGCTTCTTCTTCAGGCTCGGTTTAGTTAACACCTTCTATATAAATTCCTGGCGTTTCAAGGCAATGGCCTTGTTAATTTCGCCGAAAAGATCGTCGTCGGAGTCGTTGTTCATCGCGGAAGCAGGAATATCCTTGGTTTCTTCGAGGGCTTTGAGGAAAACGGGTTGGTCTTTCTTGTATTCTTCTTCTTGGATTTTTCGGGCCGGGCTGCTTGGCGTTGGATTTGGTGGAACTTGTTGACGCCGCACATGGAGTCTTCGGGGGGTCGTCGTCGGATGGGGTTGGGTAGTATTTGTTGGAATTGTGGTTTGGTAAAATGGGCGTTAACCCGATTTTGACCAAATAATTAAGTTGTTTCCATTAGTGAAAAATGAAATTAAATTATATGTAAAAATTCTAGTAAGAGAGTAGATGAGAATAACATTTGGAATTTCTCAAAACCAATTCCGGGTGAATGAGAAATTAATGTTAGAAGTTAGCCACTTAATACTAGAAAATGGTATGGAAAATGAAAAATGTGGGGAAGGAGAAATGCTCCATCCCACATAGAAAAAGAAGGCAAAATTTGCTCACTTAATATATCCCAAGTTGGACTTATGGGTTTGGGCCCTTAGGGGCACCCAAGTTTTTAAAGGGGTAAGGACCTACATGCTTGTGGGTTTGGTTCAAAACACACGCACGCCACCGCCGGCCGGCTTGGCACGGTCTGGCTCGGGTTATGGGCCTGGTCTTGGGCTTGGACTTATGAGTTTGGGCCCTTGGGGGCACCCAAGTTTTTAAAGGGGTAAGGACCTACATTCTTTGTGGGTACGGTTCAAAGCACACGCGCACCGCCGTCGGCCGGCTTGGCATGGCCTGATCCGGGTCGTGGGCCTAGGCTTGGGCTACAAGGCCCTTATTCTTTTTGGACAAAAAAACTAAAATAAATAAATAATTAAATAATTTTTTAATTAATTAATTAAAGTTTCCAACGGGAAAGTGTTTTCATCCGAGCACGGGAGGACGCACGGCCCGTGTGTCAAGTCGAGACTTTGTCATTTTTTGTTCGCATCCACGCACGAGCACATGAACGGGCCATGCGGCTGGTCGTGCGTCGATGCGAGAGGCTGAACAGATGCGTTTGTTCGGTGTAAACATATCTTTTCGAGCCAAAAGACATGATCTTTCCATACGGGCATCTTGTTGCCTATATAATTCGAACCCCTGCAGATGAAATGATATATACGAAAGAATAGAAATACATCATATTAAAAATCGGCCATTGCATTTCTGCATATTGATCTACCTTCCTGTTCGCAAGCTTAAAAGTCAGAAACATTTTGTTGTTGCTGTGTTTCGGGTTTGCAAGTGATGTAAACTCGAAATCGTAATAGTTGTTGTATCTTAGAGACGAACGCCAGAACCGTTAGCACTTTGTATATGGGGCGTTTTTCTTCTTGTGGAGACTGAATCGAATTCAGGCATCGACTCAATCCAAACACTAAGTCATTCCCTTAAACAGAAACATTTCCATATTTTTTACCAAACAATATTTTCCGTCGGGGCCGACGGCAGATATGGCGATGGAAGTGGAGAGAAGGGGGTGGCTTGAGGATGAGATTGAATGAGGAGGTGGGTTTGAGCTTTTAGAAGAAAGATAGAGGTGGGTAATTTTTTTTATTTAACCCTTTAAAACTTAAAAAAAAAAAATTAATAGTGGCATACATAGGATATGCGCCAACAGTTGGCCTGGCGCATACCGTGTGCGCGGCACCAAACAAAAAGACAACACCCAAAAGCTTCACCATATTATCACAATTTCTTTTCATTTTTACAATATATAGGCAAATTCCCCTGATTTTCCCGTTGTTTCAACAAGAGTGAGAGCACGCAAGGATACCTACATTGGTATGTGTTACTATGGGATATTAAGGGTACCTGAATTTTGGCAGGTGTTCATTTAGAAACCTATTAAAACTCAGGTTGGACTTAGTAGTTCACATTTTTTTTTTTTTGAAAGTAATTGGCACTTGCATTATATTTTTTTCAATGGATTCTTGATCCACATTTTCCTTCAATATAGAATTCCCTTTTTTTCTTTTCCTATTTCCCTGAAAGCAAAAACTCATATAAAACCGTCTCATGGGTTGTATTTCGTGAGACGAATCTCCCACACCCGCAACCCAACCAATTGACCCTTTCCTTTTTTTTTTCTTTTTCCTTTCTTTTCATTTCCTTTTTCTTTTATTTTCCTTTCGTTCTTCTTAAATGCCTGAACCAGTTTTTCTTTTCTTCTCTTATTTCTTCTTCTTCACCCAATGACTAGTCTAGCTCTCAAATAGACAACTCTCCCAAAATCCCTGGAAAAATAAAATAAATCAAACTTCCTCCCCAATCAATCCCCAAATCCCGTCAGATAAGGATAATTCTATTTCCTTCAAAGGAGATTTCTTTTATGGGTTATTAGTTTCTAATTATGATTATGGAATTCTATGTTATTAGATGGCTCTGTCTAATTCTTTTTGTTCTATTTAAATTTAATGTTGAGTTTATATTTGTGAGTAGAATTTTCTTTTCTTTTCATGGGTTTATGTGAGATACATATTTAAGGGTTCTAAATTCTAATTGGGTTCTACAAGTAAGATTATAGTTTTAGTGATCGGATTGTTTCACAAAATATTGTAATTTCCAAGTATCACATGAACTTGGTGAGTTGTGTAGAACTGAAGTGTTGTGTAGTTAGTTTTGTGTGATATCACTTTATCTATTAAAAGTATTACTACTGATATTTTTTTTGTTACGTACAAATGAGGAAATGTGTTATGATGCTTGAAAATCTCACATTTTGTCTCAAAAGTAGGGATGACAATGAGCGTGGACGGGACTTGTATGGGACATTCTATTCCCGTCCCCAAATTCCATTTCACATACTATCATCGTTTTGGGCATTTGGAACGGGGATGGGGAATCACCATTTGGGAAACGGGTCCCCGCGGGGAATCGAGGACCCGTTTTGAATTTATTAATAAGAATTCTAAAACTAAAAACAATAATTACAACATATAATAATTAAAGAGATAAAATACAAGAATCACTAATCTTATAATAACCCCCACAACATAAAATACCTTAACAAATTGAGCTAAATACAACAATCTTCGAAATACAAATTGAGTTAAAATCAATAATTATGGTTCCTGTGACATCAAGATAAATAAACTGATATTAGTATCAATTTAAATAACAGAATAGTTGAATAATAGACATTGTTATCAAATATGACAAAAATTAGTAGAATTAATGTTACTATTACCTCCTCTACATCCCAATCATCATTAAAGGTACGGTAACTTGCACTTGAGCCTGCAAAAAATGCATATAAATAAATATTAATATTATCAAAATGCTTATCGAATGAAATAACTATTACAATAATTTAAATGTGATTATTTCATTTATACTACTATGATACCAATTTTGAGTGCACATCAAAACCTCCAATGTTTCTTAAAGAAGTCTACTTCGATGTTCACTAACCATTCTTCCGCTAGTGCTAAATGCAGCCTCAGAAGCACACTAGACATTTGAATGCCCAAGATATCTCTAGCAATATTTTGCAATGTTGGGTATTTGTGCCCAACACCAAGATAGCAAATCAAAATCTGGAGTTCTTGGTGGTACAACATCATCCTCCAAGTAGCGATCTAATTCTGATTTATGATTATGAACTGTCCTTTTACTAGATACAAACATTTCATAATCCATCCAATCATCAACTTCCACAAGTCGTGAAAGCCTCACCCACAAAACTAGATTGATCATTATTATTAGAGGAAAAAATATTAAACCCCCCAAACTATAGTTTTTTTGTATTTTACCATATAAACTAATTTTCTTTACACTTTACCATACAAACTATACAAGTTTTGCACTTTTGCCCTATAGCAGTCATCGCCGGTGGAATATTCTCCGAATAATCCGGCACGTGCCCTCCACGTGAGAGCAAAACCGTCTTTGCCTAAAATTCAAATAGAAATAATTACACTTTACCATCTGAACTTTGTTAAGAATTTTACTTTATCATCTGAACTTTGCGCGATTTTTCACTTTGCCATATCAATTTGTGAAAACTAAAAAAATTATTTGTATATACATTTATTTATCTTTTATTATTTATTTTTTTGTAAAAGAAAAAATCTATCAATGGTATTATTTTAGAGTTTAAGTTTATGATTAAGGTGGGCACAAATATCACTGATATCGATTTATTTTTGGTGGTTTAGACATCTTTGAATTGTTATAAGGTTTAAATATTTTTTATATTGATTTCATCCCAATTTTCTAATGTGGTGTTGCTTTAGATATGTATTTTTAATTCTTAGTTCAATTCATAATTGCATATTCAAAACTTGATTATAGTGTTAAACAATTATTTTTGTTTTCACAAATTCAAATAATCTCACGCTTGGCTAAATTTTCTTGTGAGAAACCTTTGGTCGATTACCACAATACATTACTCTCGTACTCTTACAAGTAGAGGTTAAACTCAATATGTATTTGGTGAACGAACAAAAATCATAATTGAATAAAAAATTATGTATGCATCATGTGCTGAATATTATACCCAATTAATTAGTTTGACTCAAACTTTTACCATATTTTTTTTCGGTATTTTGTTTGTTACTTCTGTAAATCAAAATTTTGCAAAATAAAAAAGAAAGAAAATAAATATTTTAATCATAATTATAATGTCTATTTAGTATTTTTTTAATTTTAGTATGCAAAAAATAAATTATTATACAAAAATAAGTAATACAAATGAGAATATATATAATGTAAAAGTAATTTGATATATGCTAAATTTTCTATTTCGATTCGCTCACAATATGGTTTAAACTTATTTTTGTGATTTTTATGTATTAAATAAGATAAATAAATGTAAATACACATAATTATTTTAATTTTCTTTAATTAATATGGCAAAGTGAAAATTGTGCAAAATTCAGATGGCAAAGGGAAATTCTTAAGAAAGTTCAGATGGTAAAGTGTAACTACTTCACTTTGAATTTTGGGTAAAGATGGTTTTGCCCTCACGTGGAGGGCACATGCCAGAATATTCGGAGAATATTTGTAGGTCCCAAGGGGTGTGAGTGTAAGGTTTAGAAGGGGAGGGGGGTTGAATAAACCTTACCAACTTTTCGATTTAGTCATTTTTAAAGTTCAGAGTTGAAACTACACAGTTGTGTCCTTGGTGGATAGCCAATTTAGTTAATCAGTAGAGTTAGTCACTCAACAGACTGACTCGAAATTTGTTGATAGAATAACTCAAATTGTTAAGATCAATTAGCTCAACTAGATTTGTTTTTATTGGAAGACTTTACACCCTTAAAATTGATTTAGTAAAGATTTAAAACTTGGTTTTAGTACTTAGGGATTATCAAGTGGATAGCAAATTTATCAGCAGAGTTAAACAAATAAGATGCATGAATTAAAGTGCTGAAATGTAAATGACACGATAAGATTTTATAGAGGTTCAAAGATGGGGTAATTCTTCTACTCCTCTCTTCTCCAACTCCTGGAGGAATCCACTAAGTATTGATCGATATACAAAGTGGTAACTTGATCCGGATACAAGTCTTGATCACACGGTGACTTGATCCTTTTGGGACTCGATCTGGAGATGCCTTGGTCACGCACGGTGGCTCGACGACGGCCTTCTTCTTCACAGGTAGTTTTGTCTTTGCTACTACAACTCACTTGCTCAAGCTCTTTGGATTTGATCACGAAGCCCTCCAAAAACTCGAGACTGGTTCGACCTTGAACCTTTCTACAATTCTCCTTGGAATGTAGACTTGAGGATTAATCTTGAATGATTTGAGAATATTAAAAATGTTTTCTTGAAATGTTCGTGATTCGGGTAGTCAAGGCTCCTTTTTTTTTTTTCTCGTAGTCATTCCTCGGCCTTTTATATTGATCTTTCAAAAATCGCGCCAGTTGAAGAGATAGCTTATTTTTGAAAGTCACTTGTGGTCGTTGGCTTGTCTTGTTGTAGTCCTTGGAGTTGCCACTTCCTCGTATGAATTGTTCTTGACTTTTCGAGTTCGACACGGTGTAGTGCTTCCCGTTGGTTCATTCCCTTGACGCTTCCTCGGGGGTGAGCACTTCGAGAAAGGTAGCATGGAGGTATTACTTGTTTAAGTAATTCTCTTGATTTACGTGCAACGGATCTCTTTCATCATCTCGACTTGACCGCATTTCCTTGTTTTCCCAGGTGACTTAGAGTCACTTTCAATCATGGATGACTCTTGTCACTCCAACTCGAGGCTTGGCTATCTTGAGTTGACTTGATCGATACTTTACTCATTTGCATCTCGATTGCACCTTGATCGAGTTCCGTCTTCTCTCTTTCTTTGCCATACTGTCTGTCTCACAAATGAGTCTTCCTTCTAGTCTCCGTTGTCTTCTTGCATGTTTAGGCCCACTAACTTAACTCGGCTTGACCATTTCTATTTGTTACAATGCGTTTACAACAAAAATGGGGTGCCAACTTCCTAATTTAAGTTTTACATGGCATTCATCAAAATCTAAACAATAAATTTCCCAACAATTTCCCCCTTTTTGATGATGCCAAAACTTAAAACATTCAAAATGTAAATAGCATAGATACATACAGATAGTGTATTTACTGAGAGAATGTATGCGTAGAATCAATCATTTTATTGATCATAGCATTCTTGTCCTTTACACAATGTTGTTTACAAGGTGTATCGAGCAAACATCTATATCTACGCAAAAATAGAGAATTTGATTTATTACGGAGAAGACTTACATAGTATGTATTTACATAGTAAAATACATGAAGGGGTGGACAACAACACTTCATCTCCTTCGCCGCTTCCTTCTTTCATCTTCTTCTTGATTCTGTCATCTTCTCGGTCTTCTTCTCTTTTTCTCATCTTCACCGCTTCTTCTTCTTCTTTTCATATACCTTCCGGCGACTTCATCTCTTCTTAGTCTCTCTTGTCTCTCCTCCCAAAGCTGAGTTTGTCTTTTATTTTCTTCTTCGATTCTTTTCACGTACTCAAAGCATTGTTTTTAGCCACTTGCAGATTGGCTACTTGGTCAAGACCCCAAAGAGATCCCTCCTTTCTTGCCCGGATCTATGTACTCAATGTTATTAGGCGAGGCCTGTGTCCGAAACCTCTTCCTCCACCACGCTTTTTCCTCTACCTCTTCTTCTCGGGCGTGTATTATCTTGGGGTCTTCTTCTTCCCGGTGAGTGACTAGCGGAGTGACCAGCAGAGTGATCGCCAGGTAGTCTGCTCGCTGTCGCCTTCTTCACATAACGTGAGACCCTTTCCCAAGTACAAGTCCTGTGCTTGAGCCATGGACATGTTTGCAAAATATCCTTGAGATGCGAGCGTTTTAAATTCATAAACCGATGATCTTGGCTCGCCCGGCATTCGAGATGGCATAAGTGTCTCTGTCTCTTCACCGGAATGCCTCCATGTTGTTTCAAGATATTCATAACTCGGGCATCCATCCTTCCTTCCACTTCCATCCATCCCTCGCTTCAATGTCTTTCTCTTTTCGACCATAGATACAAAGCAGAGTGTTGGAGTGGCGAGTCACTGGGAGTTTTCTTGATAATATCATTTGTGACAAGACCTTGTTGGGGGGTTTGTGCAATCATTAGGGTGACATCTCCCGATCCTTCCCCTCAACAGACTTTCTTTTCTTTGCTCTTGAGACCTCTCATTTGTCTTTCCCTTTACTGGTGCTTCATCTTTCTCGGCGTCGGATCTCTTGCCGCTTTTAGGTATTCCTCTTCCCCCTTTTTGGCATCATCAAAGGAGAGAGGAACCCCTGGACACATACTAGCAAGCAGGAAGTCGAGTCTGCGATAGCCGAAGTTCTCGCTTCGAGTGCTGCATGAGTATCTTTGCACGAAACTCGAACGAGTAGCGTTGGATTCACTTTAAGCAACTTCATCTCCGCCATGAGAAGGCTGAATTTTCGATCCATGTTTTCTTCCATACGCAGGAGCTCATTCTTATTTTGCTCACGCAGCAGCCTTTATCTCAAAGATGTGAGATTCATGCATGTGCTCTATGTGTTCTCTCGATGCGTCTTTGCATCGGCATTCTCCGCTCGCCGGACAAGCGGCTTGTTGAACAATGTTTCAAATATCTAGCTTGTTCCACACGCATTGTTTCTTCGATGTTGCCACCACTCCCGATTCTAACTATTATGCCTCTCAAGTCGCAATAAGGTTGGCATCTCTCGTAATCGATCTCATGTCCATCGAGGCCTAGTGCCTCTCCATTCGTTCAATTTCAAACAAATAATGCTTTGAACACCTCCCGAACTTCGTTGTTCCCTCTGTGGCGGTGATGGCCAAGAAGCGTCAAAATCATAGTCATTTGGAACAATGGTATCGATGGAATGAGGATGCGGGTGCGGGAAGCGCGAGATCTCTTTTTCGACTCTTCGGGAGGTCGGGTACCTCAGAGAGAATGGAAATGATTCCACAAAGGAATCATCACGCAACCGGGATTTGTTCAATGATGAGTGGTGCGCGTGAAGTTCCCCTGTGGAGTCGAACCTCGTTGCGGCTTGGGAGCCTCGCGTGATGGACTGTTTTTGGGGTTTGTTGTGAAGTTGACCCCTTTTGCGAGCCTCATTTGTCTCAACAACTTCGTCGGTCTGTTGGTTTCTCCAATTGAGTTGGATCGGTCCTGGCCTTATCGAAGCGTCATCGGATGATGATGAGATTTCCATGGGTGGCTCATCATTAGGATTGAAAGTTTGACGAGTAGTCTTAAGGTCAGACTTGCTCGTGGTTTGAACATTCTCAGCTGAGTCTTTTGGATCAGGCACAGGGGATGACTCAGCTTCATCGTCGTCTTCCGATCCCAGAAAGGTTACATCAGATTATCCTGGGGAATCGTGAAGTGCACTTATCTCCTTTTCAGATGGATCAATGATAGCAGGAGGGATGTTCTCTACTTCAGCTTCTTTACCCCAGGAAGTCTCAACCTCCCGTTGGCCTTCATTACCTCCTGTAGTCTCAACCGCAGCGAGGCCTTGGACATCCCTTTCGACAAAGTGTCATTTGTCTTAGGGTCTTTCGCGGTGGCATCCATTGGAGTCTCAACCCCATGGATTGCACTTTCATCGCCCAGTGTTAACTCCCAGGATCATTCCTTCTTCATGTGCCTCGACCGCATCGATGTAGCGTCATTAGCCTTGGATCGGTTGGCACCTCCGGTGAGACAGTCTCAATCGCCTCGAGCTTCGTTGATGACAACTCGCTATGTACTTTGTGTTTGTTCCTTCTCCACTTCACCTCCTAGATTCGTTGTGGAGTCATCCGCAACATCCTCCGACCTTGCTGCGGTGGAGGGAGTTTCCCACCGGGCGCGCACCGGTGAGTGACTTGGAATGGGATCACTCGTCTCCAAACTCCCTACTGTTTCTACCGAGTGTTCGTAGTTGGGGCGGTGGTAAGACACCTTCATTAGGGGTTGGCTCGATTGGGGTCCCCATTAACCCGAGTTTCATCGCCATTTCCCTAGTTCCTTCTTCCGAGTGAGTGGGGAAGTGGTGGCGCAACAATTGATGCAATATGTCGCATCACTCCCATTGGGTCTATCTCGGTGTGTTTTGGAGGACTCTCCTGGTCCCTCCATCATTCTTTGTTCATGAAGGACTCGGATTCGTGCATTGCTTGCCTGCATTTGCAACTCTTCGCGGATAAAGAACGGCAACGGTCCGGATCCTCATCGCTTTCGATAGACGGGCGTCGAGGAGAGGATGTGTATGTTCGCGGGTGCGGTGATAGGCGGATCTGGCCTTCGCACGTGCTTCGGCGTCCTCTCCGCCTATCTCTCCTTCTCCTTGTCCTTGAAGATCCGCAAGATATCCGTGCGATTTTCTTCATCCGATCTTGGACCATGGTGGTCACTCCAAGAAAATTCATCGTTCCTCTTCTTCTTCTTCGATAAACTCGGGGCCGTTGGAACTCGTTTCCTGGATCGACTTAACTTCCACTTCCTCCACTCTCGCAGACGATTTTGGATGTCCGGATAAGGTGGGGATAGGATCATCACATCATCATCTCTATCGCTTTCTTCTTCTTTGTCCCTCATTCTCGGGGATAGAAGGTAGCAAGCTTTGGTGCTCCATTCGTCATTTGCGTGCTTTGCAGGAGGGGATACGATCCTGTCAACAGCGAGTTAGATTTCTCGGCCTACTTGCTTGTGTCACAAATTGCTCGAACTACACTGGTCTTGATTTGCCTCACTTTGATCACCTTCAAAGATACTTGGTTGTTTCATCAATAATTTCGGAGACTCTACTTCTCCAGCAGTCTCCAGATCTGTTTGGTGAGTGGTGACTCGGCCGGTTTTTCAAGTTCGGAACGCTTGAAGATTCTTCTTCTTCTCCTAGTTTGTACCGGAGGGATTTGTTCGGAGAGAGTTTCTTCTAAGTCTTGGGCGGTGGGGGCCAAGTCTTTATTGTTTTCTTCGAGGAGAGCCGTCTTGGCTTATCGTTCTCCTCTTTTTGACTACTAGGAGAAGGTATTTGAGATTCCTTCTCAAAGCCGCTTCTCAGGGGGGAGAGACAGGCTGCGGGGTAGGAGCAGATTGGTTTTCTTTTTCTGGGGCGTGATTCTCTTAGCAAATGCCGCAGGGCAGGCGACTTTTCTTCTTTGGTGGAGAGGAAACAATCAGTATCTTGGTGGTGATTCCCCCTCACTTGTATCGCCTCTCTTGGCGTAGGCTCTCTTCGTGCGCCAAAGAGGTTTGATCTCGAACATCCTCTTGTTTACATGGAACGCCTTTCCATGTCGAAGAGGACTCCTTTCACCTCCATCACCGGCCAATCACCGGGCCGTATCCCAAAGATCCTCCGAACGAACCATCCTCCTTGAAGGATTTGTTCCTACATTCTGCGCGAGTCTGCTGTAGACAAACTCAGCCCGAGTTTACTTTCCTTTCTTCAATGATCGCGGGGCATTACGATCAATTTTGCTTTGGATAGTTGGTCAAAGCCGCCAAACTTGATGTCTATGCATTTGGCAACTATGTCCAACAGTTTGTGGTAGTCCTCCTTCAGCCTGACCTCTTGTTGGTGTGTAGACTATCTTATCAAAGATAGTCGGTCTTAGCTACTTCCTTCCAAGCAGCGGCCAAGTCTACATCGCCTTCATTGATTTCTCGGTGCTCCTTCCGCCGGTAATGAGCGGTGTTCTCGCCAAATCTTTGGCAAAAATGATGAACTCCTTCTCGTGAACAGAGGATTTGATCCCCTCATTGTGAATTTCGGCGTTCACGTAGGCGAGCGACCTCTTCCACATAGGTTATCGGGAGCTCCATCGTTAGAAATGGTTTTAGCCGGACTTTTCGAGCTTCTCAAAGAATCTTCTTTATGAGGGCGTCACAGGACCCTGTTTGACCATTCCTCGAAATCCACAAGAGACCCAGTGTGGATTTGCTTCCTAGCTTGATGAAATCATAAGTCGATGCCATTTTTCAAGTATTTCACGGAAAGAAACTTAGAAGTTGATTTGAAGATTGATAGGGTTTTGAGAGAGTTTTGCCTTTGCTTCCGAGAGAGAAATGAACAGTTTTGGTAATATGTGAGAGAAAAGGCGAAAATGGTTTAAGTATGGTTTCGAAAGGGCGTGCGGGTGGTTTTTGAAATGTGATCGAAATCAACGGCTTAGATTTTGCACGCCGATTAGCATTTAATGTCTCGAATTTAATGCGGCATCATTTATATCCAATCATAAGCTTGGTGTGCGGCTTTTGCCTGTACACATCATCATTATCGACGTCATTCTTAAAAACATTACCGCTTAGTAAAAACGATTGCGTTTTTGTCACTTTGTTCATAAATGACTCAAACTTATCCCTTAGCCGATTTAACTCTTCTTGTCAGTTCTCATAGTGACTCGGTGTCAAACTAATTCGGTATATTGTCTCTTCCGATACGATCGATTCATTTAGGCGATTTTGAGAATTGAGATCTTTTTCCTTTTTGTGTTTCATTTCCTTTCTTTGAGCCTTCAGTGTTAGATCGTTAGATCAATTAGCCCTAACTCATGCTTCGAGTTCTTCAAATCTTGACTCACATAATGGTTTTGTGAATATGTCGCCTAAATGTTTATCGTTGAAATATATTCCAAGGTGATGTCTTTCTTTTCAACATGATCTCTTATGAAGTGATATCGACATCGATATGCTTTGTTCTTGAGTGCAACACAGATTTTGAGTGATTGCAATTGCACTTGTGTTATCACACATGATTGGAATTTCCTTTTCTTCAATTTCATAGTCTCTCTTTCTTTGTCTCATCCATAGGATTTGGGCACAATTTGCCACGCTTATGTATTCTCGCTTTCATTTGTAGAGGTGGCTATTGAATTTTGCTTTTTGCTAAACCAGAAATTTGTTTCCAAGCATTTGACATGCACTGAGGTGCTCTTCCGTCAACTCTACATCCAGTGATAAGTGCATTTTTGTTCACATTTTTTAAATCTTTTTAGATAATTTCTCTAACTTTTTAGTTCATTAATCAATAAAATAAAGAAAAATCACATTGGCTTGTTTTGAATGATGAAGGTAAAGACTTGAAGCAAATTCGTATGATTTCGTATGAAAATACGAACAGAACAAAGTCTAAAAAAAGAAGGCAAGAAGATCTCGTGCGAGTGAACACACCCTAGTGTGTTGGGAAACATGGCCATGCTTCAAAAGGAAGAAAAACAAGAAAAACAGAAAAACACGCCCAGGCCGTGCTTACAAAGCACGGCCGTGTTTCACACGCAAATGAGCAAAACACGCCCAAACCGTGTTTAAAAGCACACCCTGCCAGAAAATCCCATTTTTGCGAAGAAAACACGGCCTGGCCGTGTTTATAAACACGGCCGTGTTCGTCAAATTTGACGAACACGGCTGCCCGTGCTTTTAAAGCACGGCCGTGTTTTTCTCCACCAACAAATTTTCTTCTTTTGGCGGAAATAATGGAGACTTTTGCTTTTTGACAACCTTTGAGCAGCTTTCACACCTCATCTTGCTGCACCAAAACTCAATTTTCTCCTCAATTGTCATGTGGACACAATGATTCAACCAACTCAACCAATGGAAGTGAAGTATGATCATGTGTATACAATGATTCAACCAACTCAACCATGAATGTGCACACAATGATTCAACTAACAAGCATGGAAATGGGGCATTTGTTAATATGGTATTTCACAAGATGGTGCTTATAAAAGCCAAGAGTTTGAGTTGGAAAATCATTCATGTAATATTCATTCATATAGAGATTCATTGTGTTTAACATTTTGAGTGGAATTGGGATCAAGAGGTCTTGGAGGAGTAAGCTTGTAGCAACATTGGAGAAGAAGGCTTGGATCAACATCATATATCAAAGGAAGAAGTCATTGAGATTTTGAGAAAGATAAGTACACCATGTTTACAACACTTAAATCTTCTTGTGTAATTTATTCTTTTGTCAAAATCATGAGTAGCTAAACTACTAGTGTTTGAATGTAATGAACTCTAGAATGGATTTGTGATTAAGGTTTGTATGTTTTTAATAAAATTCTCATGTCTTGTGTGATTCACTTATATCATGTTATTTCATTCAAGTTGATATTTCAGGTATATTAATTTGATATTTATTCCTCATCGGATAATCGAGAGATTTATGGTGGGAAAGAACCTATATAAGTGAAAAGAGTTGCATGCAATCCTAGATATAGGACGACATAAATCTTCTGAATTAGGGTCAAACCTAATATGGGAATTCATAAATCGTTATAATGCAATTTTAGGGGTTTTAACTAGAAAGAGATTTCAGTTAATCAACTTGAGATTAGGAGTTTTTCGCCTTGATAAAGGGTTTAACTTAAATCGAGAATTTCTACGGTCCACATAACATGAGATTTTATTAAAAGAGGTTGGTTTTTGCTTAAGGGCTTATGGTTGTATTTTTATCTTGATTGAATCACAAAAACATTCTAGAGGGATTTACATTCAACACATTTCTATCTCTTGATTTCTCATTCTACAATCTCTTTTTATTTGATTTCTTTTTGTAAGTTGCAATTATTTTAAATTCTCTATTTTTTCATTTTCCATTTTAACAAACAAAACTCTGAAAATTACTAGATTAGATAACAAAAAGACGGTAATTATTAGTACTTACAATCCTCGTGGGAATGACACTCGGTACTCAATAATCTATACTACAAAACGATAGGTGCACTTGCCTACGGTTTTCTAGAGTAGCTTTTGAGCCATCATCCAAAGATAGTCGAGTCCGAATAGCCAATTAACTTGAATCCACCTTCCTTTGGATACCATAAGCCAACTTTCGCTTCCTTTCAAATATCTCAAGATCCTCTTTTGCAATAGTCATATGGCTCTCTTTTGGAGCAGATTGAAATCTTGCACATACACCTACAACAAAGGTGATGTCCGCCCGCTTTGTGAGATAAAGCAATGATCCAATAAGTGCTCAGTATCTTGTTTGATCTCTGTGCTTGCCATCCGCATCCATGTCCATTTTGGTCGATGTATTCGTTGGTATTTTCGTAGAAGACTTCTCTTCCATACCAAATTTCTTCATTAAATCTCCGGTGTATTTTATTTGACTTATGAAGGTCCCATCCTTCACCGCTTCACTTGGAGTCCAAGGAAGAATGTCGCTCTCCCATCATGCTCATTTCGAATTTGCTTTGCATGAGGTTTGAAAATTTATCACATGACTCTTTGTTTGTGGATCCAAAAATGATGTCATCCACATATATTTGAACAAGCAAAGTATGCTCTTCTTGTCTTGAATTAAAGCAGTGTTCTATCTACTTTTCCTTTTGTGAATCCATTCTCGATTAGGAATTGTGACAAGGTATCATACCATGCTGGGGTGCCTGTTTCAATCCATACAGAGCTTTCTTGAGTTTGTATACCTTATCTCCAAGAGTCTTCTCGCTCAAATCCTGGAGGTTGTTCAACATACACTTCTTCTTCCAATAAACCATTTAGGAATGCACTTTTTACATCCATCGATATACAATAAAATTCTTGTGAGTCGATAGGCAAGAAACATCCTAATAGCTTCCAATCTTGCTACATGGGCAAATGTTTCATCAAAATCTATCCCTTCTTCTTGGCAATATCCTTTGGCTACTAATCTTGCTTTGTTTCTTACCACAAAACCTTCCTCGTTCATCTTGTTCCTGAACACCCATTTAGTGCCAATAACATTTTGATGGGTGGGTCTTTTAACTAACTCCCATACTTTATTTCTTTCAAACCGATTGACTCTTCTTGCATAGCTTGAATCCAATGTGTGTCATCCAATGCTTGTGACACATCTTTAGGCTCTATTTGAGAGATAAAGCATGTGAACATGGCTTCTTGTTGAGTTCTGGATCTTGTTTTGACACCTTCTCTTATATCTCCAATGACAAGTTCTCGTGGATGGTTTGTCACCATCTTACATCAAAGGTTGGAGTAAGTTATTTGGATTGATCGTCTAGCTTGTTTGTGTTGCTTTGATCACTCTCTCTCGCAATCACTTAGCCGCAAATTTTCCAAATTGTTTATGAGACTCGACTATCTCATCTTCATCTCGAGTTTATAATTCCACCTTCAACTTCAACTTCAACTTCAAAGATAGGGACTTTTTCGCATGGTTGGATGATTCACTTATTATCCGACTCTTCAATGTCTTCTCCATTTACATTTGGTTCATCGAATACCACATGAATGGATTCCTCTCGCAACCATAGTCCTCTTGTTGAGTACTCTGTAGGCTTTGCTTTGGTGAGTATCCCAAGAAGATACCTTCATCGCCTTTAGCATCGAAAGCCTTTAGATTGTTTTTGCCATTGTTATGGATGAAGCATTTACATCCAAATATTCTAAAATATGCAACATTTGGTTTTCTACCCGTCCAAATCTCATAGGAGTCTTTGTCACCGTCTGTTTATCATACATCTATTTTGAGTGTAGTAGCAAGTGTGTTGATTGCTTCACCCCAAAATCTTTTTGGTAACCCCGTCAAGCCTAACATGGTCCTTGCCGCTTCTTTGAGAGTTCTATTCCTTCTTTCTCGCAACTCCATTCTCTTTGTGGAGTCCTTGCTGCAGATAATTCATGACCAATGCCATTTTCAATACAATATCGAGTTATTATACCATTGACAAACTCGGTTCCTCCTGTCCGATCTTATTTTGATAATGGTTTCGCTCTTCTCATTTTGAATCCTCTTCATCATTTGTGGTATTTTTCAGAGAGTTTCTTTCTTCTTACACATGAATATTGTCCATGTATATCTTGAGTAGTCATCTACTACCACCAAGGTGTATTTCTTCCCACTTATGCTAGTTGGTTCAATGGACCAAATAGATCCATATGTAGCAGATGCAATATCCTTGTTGAAGATACACATGCCTTTTCTTTGAATGATGATTTGATTTGTTTTCCTTCGACATGCGTCACATATACTCTCCTTTTTGTATATCGAGTCCTGAAGTCCTTTCACAAGATTGCTTCTTCGCAAGCTTGTTAATTGTTTTGAAATTTGTGTAACTCACGGCTTCTTGTGCACAACCCAACTTGATTGATTGTGCTCTTTGCTATGACATGTGCTTGGTGTTCTTTGTTGACCAATCTACGATATACATGTTCTTTTGTCTACATCCTTGCAACACAACTTCACTTGATTCTCAGATCCTCGATTTGGCATATACCCATGTTAAATCCAACATTATAGCCCCTTGTCACGCAGAGTTGGCCGATACTTAGCGATTGAAATTGAGTCCTTCAACATATGCAACATCCGTGATTTCTAATCCATTTTTCTTGATGGATCCAATGCCTTTTATTTCTCCCCGAGCTTCATTTCCTCCAAATATGACTTTTGCTCCTTTAACTTCCTTGAATTTTGACAGATTTTTCTTGTTTCTGTCATATGTCCGGGAACCCATCGTCCATGTACCAGGTTCCTTGGCACTCAATTTTGTTTCCTTGAACTCGCAAACAAGGAAATTAAGTTTTAGGTACTCATTCTTGCGGGTCCTGAGGGGTTAGTATTGTAAGATGATCCAACCAACCTATAGCCAAATGATTTGGCTCTAAGGGGTTGCCATCTATCGATGCCATAATCATAATTAATTTTGGCAAATTGCTTGGGATTCTAGGTTCATACAAATTGTCTCTTTTGTCTGTATGCCTGTATATGTGTTTTAGCAATTGCCTTCTTTGGGTAGTTATGATGTTTCGAGTGTAGTGCTAGGTGCATATGTGTGTCTTTGATGAAAGCTCTTATACCTTTGGAATGACCTTTCTTTGAGTTCTGGCCTTTGCCATTTGGGCTTATATTCCATAGGTCTTTTTGATAGTTTACATTATTCCAATCAGCTTGGCTTGGATATTTTCTACCATTCCCATCATATGTGTTTCTTTTATAGATCTTCCGGGATTTTTGGTAGCTCTGTTTCTTCTTTACAGAGTATTTTTGTTTGGAGTTTCTTTGAGGAACTCTATTTGAATTTCTTCTCAGTTGTCCTCTCAAAGACACTCAACTCGATCTTTTTTCCTTTTCCTTTATAACCAATGCCAGTTTGCTTGTAATTGTGCTTTGGAATAAATGTGTGTGCACCATTTGGAGTTTTGGATTTTTGAGATACTTCATTGCTTGAATATCCTTTTTCCAAAATCACTTTTGAGCTTGACATAGCACAGAGGAATTGAATCCTAAGCCTGTCTTGTCTCCACATTCTCTTTCGCTCATGATAAGATCATCCAATGACTTAGATGCCTTAGTAAATGAGGCAATCACATTTTTGATGTCATTCTCCCTCTTTTCTATGGCAGCTATTTCTGCTATTAGCTTGGCATTTTCATTTTTAAACTTTTATTCTCATCGGCTATTTGACTTAGAGTACTCGGCTCCTTAGTCATTTTTGTGAGTTTTGGCTCTTGAGTAGGATGTTTTCCTCATTTAGTAGTGTGTGTGAGGATTTAATGTGTTCAAAATCTTTCATCATTTTGCCTAATGAATCATAAAGATTAGTGGGTGATGAAGTGTGTGTGTCACAATCACTATCACTAGAATGCGAGTGTGATGAGTCGAGTGTACCTCATCTTCTTGGTCGAGTTGGTCTTGTTCTTGGCCATCGACGGATCAAGGCTTCTTCTTCGAGTCACTTGAGTAGTCGCTTCACTACTACTCTCGAGTCGGCTATGTTTCTTGACTTGCATTGTCTCAAGATGATCTCGCAGCCAATATTGCCTTTTTCTTTTCTTGTCTTCTTTCTCTCAAGACTTTTCTTTCTTCTTCATTCTGTATTTGTTGACTACAGGATACGAGCAATCAATGGCATAGTGACCCGATTTACTGGTTCAAAGATAGATATTCAACCTTATGATCACTCTTTCCATTCTTGGATTGTCGGCCCCTCCGATATTGACTTTTTGATGATCTGTTCTCTTGGTTGGCCTATCTTCCCTTGACTTGGAGGAGCCGAGTGTCTTCTGGAGGATTCGCCCTTGCCTCTCTTGTAGTTCTTATTGAAGAACTTGTTGAACCTTTTAACCAACAGGGCTATTTCCTCTGGGTCAATGACTTCTTTGACCTCGACCTCTCTTGCCATCCTTAACAATTAGAGCAGTTGTTTTGGGTACAATTGTCTCTTCCTGGTCTTTTCTTCTCAGCTCAAATTCGTAGGCTTTGAGGTCTGAGAATAGCTCATGGTTGGATGTCTTTGATAGGTCCATGGAATGTCTTAGTGCCATGACCTTCATTTCCCATTGGGAGACTTTTTAGGATTTTCATACACATTTCTTCTCGTGTATATTCTTTTCCAAGAGCAGATAACTCGTTGGTAATTTACGTGAACCGAGCATCCAGTTGATCCAGGTTTTTGCGATCATTTTGAAATTCTCGAATTTTTGTATGACCACCGATAATTTATTTTCCTTGATTTGCTTCGAGCCTTCACAAATCAATGTTAGCTTGTCCTGCATTTCTTTAGCCATTTTGCATGATTTGACTTTGTTGAACATGGCTTTGTCCAAGGTTTTGTAAAGGATGTCCTTGGCCACATTGTCCAGATTATATCTTTTTTCGTCATCATTTGTCCATTCAGTCCTTGGTTTTTCAACCATAGTTGGTCTAGAGCAACATCCTCTTCGCCTCATTTGCACTCTCTGATTGTGTTCACTTTTAAAATTTGTAGTGGCCTCAAAAAAAAAAAAAAATTTGTAGTGGCCCATCCTCATCACTATCCACATCTCATCATGTAATTGATAGATGAGCTCGCATATGAATTTTCCAATCATCAAATTCTTCAATTGTGAACATAGGGATGCGTGTCAAATTTGCTCCATGATAATAACTTTTGATGATAAAAGGAGTTTTGAAAATTTAAGTACTAAAAGCAGACTTTGAGAAATTTGGAGATCTAGTTCAAGAAATGCGGAAGGCTCAATGAACCAACCGCTCCGATACCACTTGTAGGTCCCAAGGGGTGTGAGTGTAAGGTTTAGAAGGGGGTTGAATAAACCTTACCAACTTTTCGATTTAGTCCTTTTTAAAGTTCGAGTTGATACTACACATTTGTGTCCTTGGTGGATAGCTAATTTAGTTAATCAAGTAGAGTTAGTCACTCAACGACTGGATCGAGCCTGTTGATAGAATAACTCATTTGTTAAGATCGAATTAGCTCAACTGCATTTGTTTTCAACGGAAGACTTTACACCCTTAAAATTGATTTAGTAAAGATTTAAAACTTGGTTTTAGTACTTAGGGATTATCAAGTGGATAACAAATTTATCACAGAGTTAAACAAATAAGATGCAGGAATTAAAGTCTTTGAAATGTAAATGACACGATAAGATTTTATAGAGGTTCGAAGATGGGGTAATTCTTCTACTCCTCTCTTCTCCAACTCCCGGAGGAATCCACTAAGTATTGATCAAGATACAAAGTGGTAACAGTCCCAGATACATGTCTTGATCACACGGTGACTTGATCCTTTGGGACTCGGTCCGGAGATGCCTTGGTGACACACGGTGGCTTCTCGACGACTCACCTTCTTCACAGGCAAAACCGCTTTGCTACTACAACTCACTTGCTCAAGCTCTTTGGATTTGATCACGAAGCCCTCCAAAAACTCGAGACGGTTCGACCTTGAACCTTTCTACAATTCTCCTTGGAATGTAGACCCCTTTTCTTCAAAGGTTTCCTCTTCAACTCGATTGAAGATATCTTTCCTTCATAGGTGAGTGTTGGATTGATTTTCTTCGTGATGTAGGCTTGAGGATTAATCTTGAATGATTTGAGAATATTAAAAATGTTTTCTTGAAATGTTCGTGATTCAGGTAGTCAAGGCTCCTTTTTTTTTTCTCAGAGTCATTCCTCAGCCTTTTATAGTGAACTTTCAAAAATCGCCCGTTGAAGAGATAGGCTTATTTTTTAAAGTCACTTGTGGTCGCTGGCTTGTCTTGTTGCGATCCTTGGAGTTGCCACTTCCTCGTATGAATTGTTCTTGACTTTTCGAGTTCGACACGGTGTAGTGCTTCCCATTGGTTCATTCCCTTGCACGCTTCCTCGGGACTGAGCACTTCGAGAAAGGTAGCATGAAGGTATTACTTGTTTAAGTAATTCTCTTGATTTCGGTAACGGATCTCTTTCATCATCTCGACTTGATTGCATTTCCTTGTTTTCCCAGGTGACTTAGAGTCATCTTTCAATCATGGATGACTCTTCCGTCACTTCAACTGAGACTTGGCTATCTTGAGTTGACTTTGACCGATACTTTACTCACCGCACCTTGATCGAGTTCTCGTCTTCTCTTCTTTGCCATACTCGGTTGTCTCGCGGAGTCTTCCTTCTAGTCTCCAGTTGTCTTCTTGCATGTTTAGGCCTGGTGACTTAACTCAGCTTGACCAGCCCTATTTGTTACAATGCAGTTTACAACAAAAATGGGGTGCCAACTTCCTAATTTAAGTTTTACATGGCATTCATCAAAATCTAAACAATAAATTTCCCAATAATATTCTATCGGCGATGACCGCTAAATAGTAAAGTGCAAAACTTGTATAGTTTGTATGAGAAAGTGTAAAAGAAATTAGTTTATATGGTAAAGTGCAAAAAATCGCATAGTTTGGGGGGTTTAATGTTTTTTTCTCTTATTATTTTCATTAGTATGATATTTCTTCAACAAATCATCACACATTCTTTGCACATTCCCAATCTCATGGGTAGCATTTTCTTCATAAACTTTGGGAAAATAATACTCAACCAATATCATTTTAAACCTCGGATCCAGCATTGTAGCCAAGGTCAAGACACAATGAATCACGTCCCAATATTTTTCAAATTCATCATCTTTGATGCCATGAACTTAATTTAATTGCATGAAGATGCAACCCACTCATTCAATGCAAGTTTAATTTTGCAATTTGAGAAAAAACATTTTAGCTGTGGGATATTTAGTACCAGATAATATCCCAGTCACAGTATAAAATAGCTTCAATTTGTTACATATTTTATTAGCCAACTCCCAATCAGAATCAAGAAGACAACATTTAAAATTTGAATCTCATTGTTTCAAACGAGAGAACAAACTTTTATACGACAAAGCAAAAGAGAGCATCAAATAAGTTGAATTCCACCTAGTAGCAACATCTTGAACAAGTTTCTTACTACATGGAATATGCAATTGACGGACTGTTTCTTCAAATTTCTCAACTCTCTTAGATGTTTCTCTCCAATATAAGACACTATCACGAATCATTTCAATCCCTTCACTAATCACCTCCAACCCATCTTTCACTATTAAATTCAGTATATGTGCAGTACAACGCATGTGAAATATTTCTCCACCCAATATCAATGAATCGCATGGTAATTCTTCCAACAAAATCTTCACAACTTTATTGTTTGTTGTGGCATTATCTATAGTTATAGTAGATAATTTCCTATCCACATTCCAATCATAAAATTATTCTAACAGCAAACTTGCAATTTCCTCACGAGTATGCGGAGATGACACATACATGAACTTAATACATAAATATTACAATTTATTAGAATTTATGGTAAACAATAAATTAAATTATGAAATAAATACAACTATAATTCATATGCATAAATAATGTTACCTCATAATTAAGCTCCGTAAAGTACACTGGTCATCTATATAGTGTGCCGTGACAACCAAGTATTTTTTGTTCTTAGAAGTCTACATGTTAGTTGTAATGGCAACTTGACTTCGATTAGCCTCCAAAATTCTCATTGCTTTTTCTCTCTCAATATTATATATGCCTAAGATATCACTTTTGATTGTGTTTCGTGTCACAACTTTGAATATGGGCTGAAGAGCATTAGAATATTCAATAAATCCTTCATCATCAACCATAGACAAAGGATACTCATGCTTAATTATCATGTCAGCAAGTTTTCTCCTTGCGAAATCTGGACTAAAAGTGTAGTTCTCCAAATAAATTGATCCATCGTTTGATTTACCAAGTTTCATGATAGATTGTTTTATATCCTGATTTTTTCTCTTGACACAAACACGATAATGATCATGCAAATGCCTGGTATACCATTACTACTTTTACCCTATAACGTTCTTTTACAATATTTGCATCTTGTCTTGTCTACTCCACCAATTATTTCCTTCGTAAAATGATTCCACATTTGTGATCTCAATCTTTTATTTGATGGAGCATTGGATGGTTCAAATTCTGATGAAGGATGAGTAATATTTGGAGTTACCTCATTATACTCTTCTTCATTTTCAATGTTCTTGGTAGAATCACATATGCCATTGCTCTCCATTATAGTTGATACAATTGTTTTCGTCGAAGAATCAACGATTTGATCAACCCCATTTTGTTTTGAATGCATCTCTGTGTAGACATCTCTTATAAACTACAAAAAGGTTTCAAGTCATTAAATCTTAAGACATTTTAATTTTAAGAGTTTCAATGAATCTAATATTACAAAACTAATGAACCTTATTATAATTATTCCAAATTGCAGAGCATCAAGCACCAAAACATAAACAAAATCAGCACCATTTTCATATCAATATCATCATTTTCATATTACTGAATCAACCTCTCAAATTACTAAATAACAACTTAAATCTAATCAATTTAACGTGAAACAATTCAAGATTACTTATTTAATATTTGCTCTTAATAAAAAAAAAAGGCATCGTTATCTAGTTTCATCACAAAGCAACCAAAAACTACATATTCTCAAAATCAAACCTCCAAACTACAACAATTGATGCATAATTTTAAGTACAAATTCACATAACCTGCACACTCAAATAGACAATTGTCAAATTGAAGACCCACAAAGCATATCATTGCTAAATAAAATAATATTACCATAATTATTGCTAGCAATAGAAAAAGTAAATTGAAGACCCAGAAAGCATAAACAAATTCACCATCTTCATCATATATTCTAAATAAAATAACATTACCATCATCATTGTTATCAATAGAAAAGTAAAACTTACATATACAAACGGAGAGTGCAAGACAGGAAGAGTCAAGACCAGATGTAGAGAATGAATAGAAAATGGAGACGGAAGGGGCTGAAACCGAAGGGCATATGTTGTTGGAGTATTGGAGAAGTCAGGAGAGAGGAGAGAAGAAAAATTGGGTGTGCGGCTGGAAAAGAACGAGTAAAATTTTAGGGTTTAGTTTTAAGATCTAATAAAATAAATAAATTATAAATATAATTAATATTAATAATATGTAAATAATATATATTTCGGTGAACAGGAACGGGGACGGGGAATTCCCGTTATATCTAATTGGGGACGGGGATAGGATGGGGGATATAATTACCATTCCCATCCCATCCCCGATTCTAGAAAAGCGGAAAATCCCCATCCCCGCTACCATCCCCCAATTAATCAGGGAATCCCCATCCTATTTTATTCAGATACCAATTGGGATGGTTCCCCATGGGGATTTTGTCATACCTTCTCAAAAGTAATACATTTTCCCCACAAAGTATCACTTTTTTTACACACGTGCATTTGTTATGTATAAATGAAATATGATATAGGAATAAAATAAGGCTTTTGACACAATTGCCCCACTTTTTGGAGACCATGTCAGCTTTTTACGTTTTCCGTTACTATTTTGCCCAAATTTACGCTCCCGCCAAAATTTCTGGACTTTTTTACGCTGTTGTTTCAAGATTATTTCTAACATATTTAAAACATGTTTCTTTAAATAAAATCTCAGTGAAAAAATAATTTTTTTTTCCAGTTAAATAATTAATTTTATACTCAAAGTCTTATAAAAAATAAAGAAATATACACATAAAATAACACATATTAAAACCAAACAAATTAAAAATACTATAGAAACAACATGAATAAAAATCACAATTCAATTGTTTATCCAATGCATGAAAACATAAAAAACATGGAAATAATATAGAAAAAACCAGAATTAATATAGAAAATACCATATGAGCAAAAAGAGTTAAAACTAGGTAAAAATTATATTTAAACATAAAAACATAGGAACAACATTAAAAATGGTATGAAAACAGCCCAGAAACAACGTAAAAATATTAAAAACCACATGAATAAAAAGAGCTTAAAAATAGGTAAAAATTGTATTTACACATTGAACAATACATGGAAACAAAAAACAATATTAGAACAACATAAAAAAAATAATAGAACAACACCGAAATAATAGAAAAAACGTACAAAATAAAAAATAGGTAAAAGTTGTTTTGAAATATCGAAACAACACAGAAACAACAAAGAAACATATTTAAACAACATCGAAACAACATATATAACATATAAAGCAATACAAGAACAAAAAAATAAACAAAAGTAAAAATAATCAAAAAATATGTAGGAGCATAAGAAAAGAAAAAAATAGGTACAAAAGGAAGAATATAAGTACAAAAGTGATAATAGTATATTTTATGGTATGTTTACCAAAAAGAGGGTATTTTATGTAATTTCCTCAATAAAATATGATGCTTCAAAAATATTATATATTATCTCAAAAAAATTTACTTTCTTAGGCCAAAGTAACAAAATTGAAAAAAAAATACACTTGTATACATGTGGAGTCATTGTCCATCTTCAGCACCATATTAACAAGTGTGTCAGTTTTTTTAATTAAAAGTATCATATTTTTCTAATAAAAGTATTATTTTTTTCCTCAAAAGTATTACTTGTCTCAAAAGTATTATTTTTTTCTCAAAAGTACTACCACGCTGATTTTTATAGGCAGTTAACTGTTGACTTTTTTTGACCCATGATTTATTTATTTGATCCAATCCGACCCATTTCACATCATAGATCATGTCACGGTCTCACAAGAGACCTACTCTTCACTAAATAAAAAGTTCTCTGGACCCACTTATGTAGCAAATGGCCGAAAATCTCTGAATTAAAACCACACTGTCTCACTCCTCAAGTAAATGGGGAAAAAGCAAGACCATTTTTAGCAATCCATAGAGCTTCGCTAAATCTTTAATTGCCCGCAAAATTGATGATATAGAAAATAAAGCCACCAATCACTGCTCAGAATGAGTTGGCTAATATTCCTTAATCCTTAAGCAACTCGACAACTTTTATTATCTCGTTTTTTCTAAGGAAAACAATGTTCTATTTGGGGAAGGGGGATTTTTAGACTGGGGGGGGGGAACCGAGAGCCGGCTAGCTATACCCCTGGTAAAAGATGAGCTTCAAACAAGCAATAAAATAATTTGTTGGTGAAGCCGCGAAAGATAATTTACTGAAACCGAATGATGGGTGAAGTATCTAATGCTTCACTTCGATTGGTGGATTTTCTTTTTTTCTTGTTTAGTACAAGGTCGTTGTAAGGGTGAGACTTGTGAGGATTGATATTAGGTTAATAGGATGATATATAATTATTCAATCAATCGAGCTACAATCAATTTTTGCGATTGGCGATTGGAGATTCAGGAGCAAATAATTTTAAATCAATAATAACTAATACATTAAGATTGTCCGAATAAACTCATTTTATAATAGGTTTTAAATCCTTAAACTCCTATTTTAAACTATTTTTTGAGTGAATGTGGTGGATTTCAAGTATATCTAACTCTTATGTGCAGTTATTTGAACTACACCCCTCAAATCTTCCCCTCTATGCAACCTAAAGTACATGACGAGGATTTGATAACGAAGTTCATTTCTCTATAGTATTTCTTTTTTTTTATATTGAACATTGAATATAAACAGTCTGATTGTTTGGTCTTTCCTTCCATTTTTTTTTTCTATTTTTGGAGATAATAATGCAAAAAATTTGTTTAAGAAAATGAAAATAGAATTTTAAAGTGTGATTAACTATAAGATAAATAGTTATCATTACAGTTAATGTGATGGACTTTTTCTTTCTTTTTGTTAATAGTAATTGAATGCGATTGATGATTGGAAAAATAAAAGAAAGTGTATAGTATATATGTGATATAAATGTGCACTGATGATATGATTGGAAAATTATAAGTGATTAGTATATATTTTGAAGCTTTTAACAAACAATCACATATTGGTAAAAATTGAATGTGATGTATGATTAGAAAATTATAATAAGTGACTAGTATATATTTTGAAGCGTTTACAAATAATCACATATTGGTAAAAAAAAATATTGAAGGAAATTTTACATTTTTTTCCATAGACAACCACAACCTATGTATCGGGGACATCATTTATTGTTTTCTTAAATTTATGAATACAACTATACAAGTATGCATCCAAACTATATAGATTAGTTCCACTTGTTGGAGTGTAATATTTCTCTCTCTACTGAGAGAATCCTAGTTCCACTTGTTGGAGTCCCTTTGTCCCTTGCCTCCTTGAACAACCGCCAGCTTTTCCTTGAGATTCTATCATAGTTCAGCCATGTCTTTTCCTGAGTGATCACTGCTCCTCGTACCATGTTGCTAATCAATCCTCTGTTTGATATTCCAAGAGTGTTTACTCCAGCTTGACACGTGCTCCATTGAAATGGGGCCTAAATATTTACTAAGCTTCACCTACTTTACTTACTCCCATTAACTGTTACTTTTTACTCTTTTTTCTCCTCTCATCCGTTTCTTGGTCCCTCCTTACTCTGTTTTTTGGTTTTTTGTTGTTGCACTGCTTTACAGGTAGATATGTCCGGTTCATTACTGGTGCTACGTGGAACCAGATATTCCATCCCAAAATATGGTCTCTAAAATTGTGGAAAGGTTGAAGAGATTTGCATTTACTACAGCTGAAAAGGAGGAAATAGCCCTTGAGGAATGAGATATTTTAAGAAGTAAGGATGAATGCTCTCGTAGTCTTTTGGTAGAATATTTGGTGAGAGAAAATACAATTTCATGGGCCTCAGAAACACGACTGCTAATATTTCGCAAACACAACATAGCTTATCAGTCCGTGAAATCGGGATAAACATGTTTCAGTTCATATCTCAATCTCAGGAAGATAAATGCAAAGTATTAAAAGGGAAAACTTAGACCTTTGATAACCAGTACTTGATTCTCAGAGAATGGTCGAATCAACTTTTGGAAAATATGGAAGAATTAAGGTATGTGGAACTTTGGGTTCAGATATGGAACCTACCTATTCATTGGATCTCGATTGAAACAGGGAGGAGAAAATTGCCCAAAAATTCCTCCAGGTCTCAGATGTGCTTATCCCAGAGGGCAACAATCCTAGGGGGAGGTTTATCAAAATCCTTGTTGAGGTTGATCTGGAAAAACCTCTCCTCAGAGGTACACACATCAAACTGGGCGAAGAGGCAATTTGGGTTGAGTTTAAATACGAAAACCTCCAAGGCTTCTGCTTATATTGTGGCAAAGTTGGACATATGGAGCGAGGATGCCTAACCAAAAAAGAGGATATCAGAACCAACTCTATAAATGAAGGACAATTCAGGGAGTGGCTTCGTGCACCTGAACCTATCCAGAATAGAGGACCTAGCAGAAATTTTAATGTGATGGAAAATGGACCTCTCAGCCAATTTCCTAACCACACCACCCCAGGTGTAGAGCAAGAATAAGGGCATCCCTGAAACATCATACTGGAAGGAACAATGTGAACATCCTGGGACAGAAGAACCCTCTGCAAAGATAACAACAACATTGAGGGAGACAGTAAACCTGGATCATCTCCATCAGGAAAACCATAATCCGGTGGAGAAAGAGCAAATTACACAAACCCCTCTGCACTTAACCCTAGTTGTCCCCGATATACATACGGATGTGAGTATGTTTGATGTGGCTGGAAGTAACAAGGATATGATTGAGAAGGAAAAGAATGCCTTGATAGAGGTGAACAAAAAAGTTGATAAGAGAAGAATGCCTATGAAAGAGATAGATTCAACCACCCCGAATGGAAAGGTAGGAAGGCCCAAAAAACAGGTGAGGAAAATCACTCATCGGGCTAAAATGCCCAATGAACAAGGTACTAGTTGGACATACACCAGGATAAGGAAAATTGCCAAAGTGGCAAAAAACGAAATCAGGACCAGAGGGATGATAATGGGGACCAATTAGTGGGAAACCAAAAAAAGAGCAAAATTGGTGAAGTGCAAGAATATACACAAATGACAACTGAAAAGATGGAGGTGGCCATCCTTGAATGGGCCCAAAATTATAAATGAAGACATGCATGTGGAACTGTAGAGGTTTGGGAGGACCCTCTATAATTTCCCAGCTGAGGTAGGCTTTGAAGCTCCATCTCCCAGATGTGGTTTTCTTATGTGAAACAAAAAAAAACATTTATAGCTACAATTTTCAAGAGACTGAAAATGGATAATCGATGGGTTTGTGTCGACCCTATGGGTCATAGTGGAGGTCTGTTGATTTGTTGGTCCACCAGAATAAAAGTTCTAAGTCAGATTCTTTTCCCCTTTTGCTGTGAGATGGAAATGGAATGTGAGGATTTTTAGGGTTCTTTTTGGGCGATCTTTGTGTATGCGAGCATAGATGATAGGGAGAGGAACAATCAGTGGTGCTACCTGGAGCAAGAGAGCTCTAAATGGGGTCATATATGGTTTATAGGGGGACTTTAATGATATAACTTGCAAGGAAGAGAAGAAAAAAGGGAGAGCGAGGTACGGGGAGTTTTAGATGCTTCAACAACTTCATTGCTAATCTGAGTATTGGTGAAATCTCCTTTTACTGGCAATGGATTCACATGGGCTAATAATCGAGAGGGGGAATGTTATGTTGAAGAGAGACTTGATCGACTTCTAGGCTCACTAGAATGGCTCATTCAATTCGTAACATTGTTATCAGTCATGTGGAAAAGCAATCCTCTAATCATGCTTTACTGCTTATGGAAACCAATCCAACTAGGAATGAGGGCAAAAAACATTTTTATTTTGACAAACGGTGGATTGGTAGACCAGGAGTGGAAGAGGTGATTGAGCATGCTTGGAACATCCCAATATTGGGCACACCCATGTTCCAAGTTATGATGGGAGTAAAAAACTGTCGGATGGGGCTCTTGAATTAGAACAAAACTAATAAGATCAACTCAGCTAGAGCCATTGAGCATTGTAAGCAGAGAATGAATAAGCTAAAACAGGAGGGTGGTGGCAGAAATTGGAGGGAATTGTTCTCCCTGAAGGTTGCTTTATCTAAGGCTTATAAAGATGAGGAGCAGTATTGGGGGCAAAAAGCACGGATTTCTTGGCTGAAAGAGGGGGATAAGAACTCCAAATTTTTCATGCTTGCATAGTTAACAAAAGAAGGGTGAACTGCATTGAAAATTTTATTAGGACTGATGGTTCTGTGTGTGATTCCCCATCCCAGGTTGTGACCGAGATTTCAGAGTATTACAAGCAACTTTTCTCCTCAGCCCAACCCCGTGTTGATGACCATATTTTGGATGGAATCTCAAGGTCCATTACACCAGCAATGAATCAAATCCTGACTGCCAAAGTGGACAACACATAAATCAAAAAAGCCTTGTTTGAATTCAACCCACTCAAAGCCCCCGGTCTTGATGGTATGACTCATCTCTTTTTTCAGCATTTTTGGTCTATTGTGTCTGATAAAATTTGTTGTGCTGTGAAAAATTCTTCTCTAACCATAAAATGCTTAGAAGCTGGAACCACACCCTTATCACCTTTATCCCAAAAATTAAAAACCCCACCTCCATTGGCCATTATAGACCTATTAGTCTTTGTAGTGTCATTTACAAAATCATTTCCAAAGTTCTTGCCAATACATTGAAAATTGTTCTCCCTTATTGTATTAGCTCTAACCAATCTGCTTTCATTCTGGATAGACAATTCATTGACAATGTGGTGATCACTCAAGAATGTCATTACCTGAATAGCCTTAGACAAGGTAAGAATACATTCATGGTTTTGAAGTTAGACATGACGAAATCTTATGGACATTTTGGATAGGTATTGTGTTGCTTCTGGACAGTTGGTCAATCTTGAAAAATCTTCTGTGATGTTTAATAAGGATACCCCTCATGCTCGTAAATCTGAAATGTGCTCTATTCTCAGTGGTATGTTTAGTAAGAATACCACTTAGGAGTTCCCATGCTTATTGGTAGATCCAAAAGAGATATTTTTCAATTTGTTAGGGATAGTGTTTTCAAGTAAGTAGCTGGGTGGCAGAATAAATTCTTGTCTCTTGCAGGCAAGGAAGTGCTCATTAAATCTGTGATCAATGCTTTGCCCACCTTTATTATGTCCTGTTTTAAGATTCATTCTGGTGTGTGTAAGGAGATTTGCCAGATTTATGCTAAATTTTGGTGAGGGAAAGGGCTGAATGGTGGTAGGAAGATGTGCTGGGTGGCCTGGGATAAATTGAGTAGGAGCAAAGAACTGGGGGTCTGGGCTTCCAAGATCTTTGCCTCTTTAATGATGTTATGATTGGTAAACAACTTTGGAAACTCATCACCAAACCTAACCTCGTTGTGTGTAAAGTGCTTAAAGCCAGATACTTCCTAATAGGTGGACACGTTGCTACCATACCTAAGCAAGGGGACTCTTGGTTCTGGAAGAGCTGGCTTAAGGCTAGCAATTCTCTCTTTATAGGGCTTAAGTTTGAGATTGGTGATGATAAGTCCCTCAGAGTACTTGATTCCCCTTGGATTCCCAAACCCCCTTCTTTCAAACCTACTCTTTCTGGTGAGATCGATTTATCTTTCACTTGGGTTAGTGAGTTGTTAGGTGCTGGGAGCAAAGAATGGAATAGGGAGCTGGTTCTTAAAGCTTTCTGTGTGGATGATGCTAATCTTATTTTGCATTTGCCAATTAATTCTGAAAGATGCAAGGACAAAATTGTGTGGCATTGGGAGAAACAAAGGGACTTTACTGTGAAATCTGCCTACTCCAAATTGCTCCAATTTAAGGCTGCAGAGAGAGACATACTTGAGTCTAGTGAGGATAGCTTTACAACAAAAAACATGTGGAGTAAGTGTTGGAAGCTGAAGATAAAGAACAAGCTTAAACACTTCTTATGGCGTTGTATCAACAATTCCCGCCTACCTCGGAAGCTTATTAGAAGAGGTGTTGTTGTGGATCCGATTTGTCAAATTTGTGGAGGGGAGCAGGAATCACTGGAGCATATTTTGTTCCATTGCCTCTGAGCTCAGATTTGCTGGAAATTATCCCCTGTCTGCTCGTTTGGGACTGATGATACCTCATTCTCTGTCAAAAATTGGTGGAAAATGTGTGCATTATGCCTAAGAGGGAGGTGTATCATGATTGTATCCAACTTTCAATTTATCTCTTCTAGTGGTTGTGGAAAACGCGGAATCATTGGATCTTTGAAAAAAAACTTAATCTCTAAAAAGAAAACTGTGGAAAGAGCAATTCATGAATGGCATGAGTATCAGGGTGCCTGTCTTGGAAAATCTGAACTTGGAAGCTCTTATGAAGGGCCAAATGCTGAGAGGATACATCCCCCCCACCTTATCACTGCTGTAGGATCCACGTGCAAAGGTATCAGTGCATCTGTGTGGAAGGAGGGAAGACTGTATGTGGCATGTTGGTTGGTTAACCCTCAGGGTTCGAATATGGCAGCCTGGGCATCTACTAGGGAGGAGAACACTCATCCAGTGGCAGCAGTCTTGAATGGCATTCGAACTGCAATTGCTGGCAAATAATAGAGGAATCAAGAAGTTGAACATTCAACTAGATGATAAGCCTATGGTCTATCCCCTTAATAACAAAAACCGGATAGATGGGGAGGCCAACATTATAGCCGAAGACATTTTCTTATTTTGTAACTTGTGAACCACAAATGTTAGCCCTATGTCAAAAGGGTTGCGCTGCTGGCTTTGGTTAGTGAGTATGAGTTTGATTTGAATTGGGATGTCCAATTCCCCTATTGGCTTAGTTTATAGTCAATTAGGTTTATAGCAAGTTTGCTACGTGATTTCCATTTTATGTTTGAACCCTTTGAGTTGTTTCAGATATATAAAATAACGTTTGAAAAAAAAGTATGCATCCAAACTGAAATGAAGTAATGATTAATGTGACGCTTTTATGGGCCTTCACGAATTAATTTAACTAAACAAAATGTCCATTCAAAATTTCGTTTGTGGATTTTGGTCAATAAAACTAATGGGTTTTTCTATTCTTTTGGGCCTCGACATTTATAAATTACATTGCCTGTTGTGTTGTGCCATGACGTTCCCAAGTCCAAACCAATTAAAAAAGTCTAAAAGTTTTTGACTATAAACTTTCGTTTTTAAAGGATTATCCTTATTCACTACAAAAAAACCTCCAATATATATATATATATATATATATAGGTAAGTATTAAAATAACTGTAAAGTGTAAGTAAAATTATTGTAGGTAAGAATTTACCGACAAAATTTAAAATTGTTACCCCTTGCATTTAAGACACCATCAAACTTTATTTTTTTTTTTTTTTTTTTTTTTTTGTAATTTTGAGTTTTTTGGGTTTTTTTTTTGTAATTATCTCAAAATTTAGGAGTAGTTATGCAATTATATTTTTTTCTTTCAAAGTAGCATAGAGAAAAAACAATAATTAAATTAGGGATTGTCCGAGAATTGCGACGTGTCGACAAACCAATTCAACGTCATCGTAACAAATACGTTATTTGCTTTACAAGCCGACTGGTAAAATTTAGTTCCCAAGGTCCCCAAACATACATACACCCCCATGTGTGTGTGTGTGTCGAATGTAGTTAAGCATAATCTCTTAAAATCCTTCTTTGAAATGACGACATGGATGCCATAAAATTTCGAAACACGATCACGTTTGCATATAATATGGGATCAGTTACCGAGATGGAATAAATGGATGACTGATTAATTGTTTCGTAATAGGATACCCAAATACATTAAAAGGCCAAGGCCAACCTAAAATCGTTACAATATAGTGATTTTGGTAGGTATATGTTGGAATTTGGTTTTTGGAAATGGGTGTTGACCCGATTTTGACCAAATAATTGAGTGGTTTTCATTAGTGAAAAATGGAATTAAATTATTTGTAAAAATTCTACTAAGAGAGTAGATGAGAATAGCATTTGGAATTTCTCAAAACCGATTCCGGATGAATGAGAAATTAATGCTAGAAGTTAGCCACTTAATACAAGTAAATGGTATGGAAAATGGAAAATATGGAGAAAGAGAAATGTTCCATCCCACATAGGAAAATGAGGCAAAGTTTGCAAACTTAATATATCCCAAGTTGGACTTATGGGTTTGGGCCCTTTGGGGCACCAAGTTTTTAAAGGGGTGAGGACCTACATGCTTGTGGGTTTGGTTCAAAGCACACACGCGCTCCGGCCGGCCCAGCCCGACTAGAGTTTGGGCCGTGGGCCTGGGCTTGGGCTTCAAGTCCGTTATTCTTTTTGGACCAAAAACCTTTAAAATAAATTTATTAATTAATTTTTATAATTAATTAATTGGGATTTTCAAGAGAGGACGCACGACCCGTTGGTTGGGTCGTGCGTCAGTCAGTTTGGTTCGCATCTGAGCACGCCCGTCGGGTTGTGCGTCAGGCCAAACCTTCGCGCATCCATGCACGGGCAGGCGCACGGGCTGTGTGCCAGGTCGTGCGTCGATGAACAGATGCGTCTGTCACTACAAAATATGTCTTTTCGAGCCAAAAGACGTGATCTTTCCATACGAAGCACCTGAGGCCTATAATTATCGGCCACGATAGATGAAAAACGACACAAAAAACATCAGATAATTAACTGGTCATATTGCATTCGAGCATATTTCCATACATTCCATTCAAATCTTGAAAGTCAGAAATACTTTTGTTGTTCGTTGTGTTTCGGGTTTGCAAGTGATGTAAACTCGAAACTAAAATAGTCGTTGTATCTTAGGAATGTACGTTGGAACCGTTAGTACTAGTATACGGGGCATTTTCGTCTTGCGGAGACTGAATCCAATTCAGGCCTCGACTAAAGCCTATACACTTAAACCTTTGCCATTTCCGAAAACAGAAACCATACACACTATTTTTCCTAACAATCGCAAGACAAAAATCCTAACGTTTCTGTTGAAGACGATGACCTCAACATCAATCTCGTTCGCACCAATGGCTGCTGCTCCCGTTCACGGCGAAAAGGCACCCAAGTTCTCCGGCGCCGACTTCAAATGTTGGCAACAGAAGATGTTGTTCTACCTTACCACCCTGGGGTGGTCCCATTTTCTGAAAGACGATCCCCCTCCGTATGCGATGAAGAAATTGACAACAACCGGAGAATCGCTGTGGATGCTTGGCATAACAACGATTTTATGTGTCACAACTATGTGTTGAATGGGCTAGACGACACTCTCTATAGCGTCTATAGCACGTTCAAGACCTCCAAGGAATTGTGGGATTCTTTGGAGAAGAAGTACAAGATGGAAGATGCCGGCACAAAGAAATTTGTTGTCGGCAAATTCCTCGAGTACAAGATGGTTGGCACCGAGATGGTGATCAACCAAGTTCAAGAGATTCAAATCATACTTCACGACATAGTGTCTGAAGGGATGATTTTGAATGAATCATTTCAAGTGGCTGCAATAATCGAAAAGTTGCCGCCATTGTGGAAGGATTTCAAAAATTACCTCAAGCACAAGTGAAAAGAGATGGGGCTTGAGGATCTGATTGTTCGGCTTCGAATCGAAGAAGACAACTGAAAATCAGATGTGAAATCCAGTAAGTCTGGAATGGAGGCTAAGGCCAATCTTGCTGAATCAAGCACTAGCAAAAAATGCAAGCACTTCCGGGAAAAGAAAAGAAAATGTCAAAAAGTTCAAGGGTAATTTCTACAACTGCGGAAAATCGAACCACATGGCTAAGGATTGTCGACACCCTAAAAAGGGCAATCAATGTGGCAACCAACAAGCCAAGGTGACGGAGGACAAGTCGGTTCCAATCGACATGTCGGAGCTCGATCTCACCGCCGTTGTGTTTGAAGCCAATATGGTGGATAACCCAAGGGAGTGGTGGATAGATACCGGGGCTACTCGTCACATTTGTGCTGACAAGGAGATGTTCTCCTCCTACACTCCGATTAATGAAAGAAAATTGTTCATGGAGAACTCTTCGACTTCCAACATCGTGGGGCTTGGGAAGGTTGTGCTCAAGATGACTTTCGGAAAGGAGCTTACACTTGTAGATGTGTTGCATGTCTTGGACATCCGCAAGAATTTGGTTTCCGATCTTTTGCTTAGTAAGGCCGGGTTTAGACTAGTGTTTGAGTCCGACAAGTTGGTAATGACCAAGAATGGTCAGTTTCTTTGTAAGGGCTACCTTGATAAGGGCATGTTTAAGATATCTATAATGTCTATTTTCCGCCAAGAGGCGAAGAATAAAAACGTTACTTCTGTTTACTTGTTGGAATGTTCTAATTTATGGCATGATAGATTAGGACACGTAAACTTTAACACAATTAAAAGGTTAGTGAATCTAGAATTAATACATACGTTTAAAACCGATTCACAAGATAAATGCGAAATTTGTGTTGAAGCAAAGTTGGCCAAAGCACCATTTCATTCGGTAACGAGAAGTACCAAACCACTCGAGTTAGTTCATACAGATGTATGTGATTTAAAACTTGTGCAAACTCAAGGTGGGAAAAAGTACTTCATAACGTTTATAGACGATTGCACAAGATATTGTTATGTGTATCTTTTGAAAAGCAAAGATGAAGTTTTAGTAGCTTTTAAAACTTATAAGAATGAAGTTGAAAATTAGCTTAATTTGAAAATTAAGATGATTCGAAGTGATAGAGGCGGAGAGTATGTTGCTCCGTTTGAGGAATTTTGCTCGGAAGCGGGTATAATTCATCAAACGGTTGCACCTTACTCACCTCAATCAAATGGAGTTGCAGAACGCAAATATCGTACTCTTAAGGAGATGATGAATGTGATGTTGTTAAGTTCTGGCTTACCCCAAAACTTGTGGGGGGGAAGCCATACTTTCTGCAAACTACATTCTTAATAAGATCCCGCACAAAGGTAAAAATGAAACTCCATATGAGTTATGGAAGGGACGTAAACCGTCTTATAAATACCTCAAAGTGTGGGGGTGTTTAACTAAAGTCGAAGTACCTAAGCCGAAACAAGTTAGAATCGGTCCGAAGATGATCAATTGTGCTTTCATTGGATATGCTAACAGTAGTAGTGCATATCATTTCTTAGTGCACAAGTCAGCAATTCCTGATATAAATGAAGGGGTGATCATTGAATCAAGGAATGTTGTATTCTTCAAGAATATCTTTCCGAACAAAGAATGGAAAGAAGAAAGTTCCAGTAAACAAACTTATGACTCTGCAAGGTTACCTCAAAGTGATGATGAAGAGGAACCAAGACGCAGTGAAAGGACAAAAGTAGCTAAGTCTTTTGGTCCTGATTTTCTAACTTATATGTTAGAAAACAAACCCAGAACTATTCAAGAAGCATTTTCTAGTCCAGAAGCTCCTCTCTGGAAAGAAACTATCAATAATGAGATAGAGTCCCTCATGCAAATCACACTTGGGAGTTAGTTGATCTCCCACCAGGTTGCAAACCTTTGGGATGCAAGTGGATCCTTAAAAGGAATTATAAAGCAGATGGATCTATTGATAAGTATAAAGCCCGTTTGATAGCTAAAGGGTTTAGACAAAAGGAGGGATGTGACTTCTTCGATACATATTCTCCTATCACGAGGATTACGTCCATTCGTGTTTTCATTGCTATTGCAGCCTTGCATAATCTTGAGCTACATCAAATGGACGTTAAGACTATCTTCTTGAATGGTGAACTTGAAGAGGAGATTTATATGGAATAACTCAAGGGGTACGTTGCACCCGACCAAGAGCGAAAGGTGTGTAAACTTGTTAAGTCACTTTATGGACTAAAACAAGCACCTAAGCAATGGCACGAAAAGTTTGACTCAATTATGAAGTCAAACGGTTTCAAGATCAACAAATGTGACAAGTGTGTCTACATTAAAGGTACTACAAATGATTACGTCATAGTATGCCTTTATGTGGATGATATGTTGATTATGGGTAGTAGTCATGATTTAATTATGAATACTAAGAACATGTTAAAGAGGAACTTTGACATGAAGGATATGGGATTATCTGATGTTATATTAGGGATTAAAATCTCTTGAAATTCAGATGGAATTGTCTTGTCACAATCCCATTATGTCGAAAACATATTTAGAAGGTTTAATGCTTTTGATAGTCCTCCGGTTAAGACACCTATAGATCTAAGTCTACACTTGGCCAAGAATAGTGGCGAACCATTTTCTCGGCTAGAATATGCAAGGGTAATTGGCAGTCTAATGTACTTAACGAATTGTACACGTCTATACAGTGCATATTCAGTGAGTAAACTAAGTAGGTTCACAAGTAACCCGAGTACGGATCACTGGAAAGCCGTGATAAGAGTACTTAGATATGTAAAGTATAGCATGAACTATGGAATACTTTATACAACATATCCAGGAGTATTAGAAGGATATTGTGATGCCAATTGGATATCAGACACAAAAGACTCCAAGTCCACAAGTGGATTTGTTTTCACAATAGGTGGAGGAGCAGTGTCGTGGAAGTCTTCTAAGCAAACGTGCATAGCTCGATCCACTATGGAATCCGAGTTCATTGCTTTAGATAAAGCTGGAGAAGAAGTTGAATGGCTTAGAAACTTCTTAGAAGATATTCCTTGTTGGAATAAGCCTGTGCCTGCTGTGATGATACACTGTGATAGTCAATCAGCAATCGGAAGGGCACAAAGTAGTATGTATAATGGTAAGTCTAGACATATACGTCGAAGACACAATACCATTAGACAGTTGATTTCGAATGGGGTTATTTCGGTTGACTACGTGAAGTCAAAGGAAAACCTTGCGGATGCGCTTACAAAAGGCATAAATCGAGATCAATTGTATAAATTGTTAAGGGGAATGGGTTTTAAATCCACAACTTAAAAAATCTCATTGCGATAACCCAACCTTGTGAATTTAAGATCCCAAGACCTTGGTTCAATGGGACAACTAAGTTATGAACGTTCAGCTGAACACTTGGAAAATGTGTTAGCTCATTCTCGATACTCCAAGTGAATGAAATCCTGGTGAATGTGGTGAGGTTAAGTTTAAGACTTTTAATGATTCCTATACCGAAAGATGGAGTATGGTAGGATACTCTTCAATAGGAGATCACCTATATAAGTGAGAAGTAATGGCCGCTTCAAAGAAACACTTATGAATCTAAGATATGGTCCAGGGCCGAAATGGACACAACGTGAGAACAAGTGTTAGAGTTGTTATTGTGTAAGTACTATTGTCTCGGTTTACACAAACGGCTGAGTAGTTCAAGACATCACATCACTAAGCAACTAGTAAATCCGACAGTATTATACTAAGGAAGGTTCAAACCACAAGCTACCTATCCTGATGTAATAACGATTCGCCGAGACTTTCAAGCGAATCTGCATACACGCATGCATTAATTTCATTCATGTGGGGGATTGTTGGAATTTGGTCTTTGGAAATGTGTGTTGACCCGATTTTGACCAAATAATTGAGTGGTTTCCATTAGTGAAAAATAAAATAAAATTATTTGTAAAAATTCTACTAAAAGAGTAGATGAGAGTAGCATTTGGAATTTCTCAAAACCGATTCCGGGTGAATGATAAATTAATGCTAGAAGTTAGCCACTTAATACAAGTAAATGATATGGAAAATGGAAAATATGGAGAAGGAGAAATGCTCCATCCCATATAGGAAAAGTAGGCAAAGTTTGCACACTTAATATATCCCAAGTTGGACTTATGGGTTTGGGCCCTTTGGGGCACCCAAGTTTTTAAAGAGGTGAAGACCTACATGCTTGTGGGTTTGGTTCAAAGCACACACGCGCGTGCGCTGCCGCTGTTGTCGCCGCCCGACCGTCGGTCGGCCGGCTCGGCCCAGCCTGGGTCCGGGTCACGGGCCATGGGCCTGGGCTTAGGCTTCAAGGCCCTTATTCTTTTTGGACCAAAAACCTTTAAAATAAATTTATTAATTAATTTTTGTAATTAATTAATTGGGATTTTCAACCTGGGAATGCACGCATCCGAGCACGCCCGCAAGGCCGTCGGGTAAATCGTCGATCTGTTTGGTTCAGATCGAGCATGGATCGACGATGGCCCCGCAAGGCGTCAGCCGAATTTTCAGCAGATCCACGCACGAGCAGGAGCACGGGTCGTGCGCCAGGTCGTGCGTCGATGAACAAATGCGTCTGTCACTGCAAAATATGTCTTTTCGAGCCAAAAGACGTGATCTTTCCATACGAGGCATCTGAGGCCTATAATTATCGGCCCCTGCAGATGAAAAACGACATGAAAAACATCAAATAATTAATTGGTCATATTGCATTAGAGCATATTGCCATACATTCCATTCAAAGCTTGAAAGTCAGAAACACTTCTGTTGTTCGCTGTGTTTCGGGTTTGCAAGTGTTGTAAACTCGAAACTGAAATAGTCGTTGTATCTTAGGGACGTACGCCGGAACCGTTAGCACTAGTATACGGGGCATTTTCATCTTGCGGAGACTGAATCCAGTTCAGGCCTCGACTGAAGCCTATACACTTAAGCCTTTGCCATTTCCGAAAACAGAAACCATACACGCTATTTTTCCTAACAGTATATACTTGGGATTTGCTTCCCATATGCACGACAAGCCTCACGAACTTCATTTTCTTGTGCGTAAATTCTTTCTTATACTACGTTTGAACTCATTTATTAGTTGTGCATTGTCTGCTTATCGAAGGAGGTTGGTATAGTTCGCAGATAAAATATGAAATTTATTTCAAATCAGTCTTTGTATATACCTGTAATTCTCAATTTGTCTTAAACACACTAAATATGGATAAGATTTTTATTTACAAATTCTATTTTATTTATTGTTTGGGTTATGTCCAACCACTGGCTCCCCAGTTAGCCCCGTCCATAGAGCCATGATCAAGGAGGTAAATTATGAGATGTGCCTCAGTGGCCTCAAGTTTCCTAAGACCTGATTTATTGATGTAAGAGGCCAACATCCAATTGAACGGTGCCAAGCATCTAGTAGGAATCGAAACCCCACTCTGCCTTGGATTGGTCAACGACTACATTGCATCGGTTGTTTGTCACACAAAGTGTACACAAATACCTTTTGTGATGAAGAACAATTCAATAAAATAAGGTTGCGTTTGGATGAGGGATCGACAGAGGATTTGGGATGAAAGATTTGAAATCATTAGCTAAATCCACATAATGTTTGGTTTATAAACCCAAATCAATAGATTTCAATTCACTCTTTAAGTATTAGGCTCCATTTGGATTGATGGATTTGAATTTAAGGATATAAAATCCATTGGGGTTGTTTGGATCTTAAAAGCTATTTTTTGAGTCCAAATGCAATCTTAGTTCATTTTTAGACAATTTTAAATCCTTCCTAAAACGTAATTGTTTGAAATCTGTATTTTTTTCGTTATGCACACACTTCACACACACACACATTGCACGCACAAACTCTTATTTTGGGAGTGTTTGCAAAAACTTCTGCTTTTAGAAGAAGTGATTTATTACAGCAGAAGTAGAAGTAATTAAAAATCAGAAGTTAGTAGTGTTTGAAAATAGAATTAAAAGTTGAGAATGAGAAGTTGAGAGTGTTTGGTGAAAAAGTAGTAAAAGTACTTATTTTGTAAGATTCAAACTAGAAGCAGAAGCAGAATCTAAAGCGCCCCTTTCCCTGCTTTTAGATTCTGATTAAATGGAGAAGAATTAGAAGCAGAAATCGGTATATGCAAACACTGAAAACTGCTTTTTTTAAGCAAAAAATTGAAAAACACTTATTTTTAGTATTTGCAAACACTCCCTTTGACTTTCTCACACATATGCAGTTATTCACACACATTTACACACAATAAAATTTATATATTTCATATTTTTATTAATATATAATTATTTATAAATATAATAAATTATATTTTTTATTTTTATATATTAAATGTCAACTAAGAAAACGATTAGAGCTTTAATTCTCTTTATCAAAATTTTACGGTGGATTTAAAATTCATGATTCAAAAATCTACATCTTCAAACAAGAGATGGATTTCAAATACCTTTATTTGAAATCCTTCAATCCAAATATACGGTAAGTGCACTTTGGAAAATGTTTTTTAACTTCATGATTTTTTCTAAGTTGTTGTTTTAACGATACATTGTTAATATTCAAAATAGCAAAGATATCAGCCAATTACTTTTGATGTCCAACCCATATCAGAGCATACCTATTTGTAGCAGAATTGTTGATCCACGTAGCCAAAATTAAGCCTTTCTACAAAAATTGTCCACCCAAAGTTACAGAGACATTTGGAACCTGAAACTCTAGCGAAAATTGACTGTGAATCATGTTTGGGTTACGGAAAGAGTATAAATCCTGCTCCCCAAGCCAATATTTCAGGCTGTGCTCATAAGTCATATTATCATTAATAATAAGAATACAAAATTAACATTAAAATAGGGAATGTGGTGTGGGAATAATTGGAAAGTTTTTTGTCCTTTACTCATCTGATCACTCTTTCTTTTCCAAAATTCATGCGGGCCTAAAAGCCTAAATCATCATTGATGTGTTCTGAAGTCTGTGACTTGATGCGAACAAAATTTTGAATTAACAGTCTAATAGGACCTAGGGGCCCAATGTTTAGCTGCTAATTCTGTTTCAACACAATGATAGTAGTCTAATTGTCCATTTATTTTCTATTTCTTTTTCTTTCTATCATTGGTAATAGTCTGATTATGGGTGGATATAATTGAGAATTCCGTACCATCAGTGAAATTGGATTTATAACTTTGTGATGCATTTGCATAGTTTTGTACAGAAAACGATCAATTACGAATAATTTATTATAGTAAAACATCAATAATAATTAAATCGAAGCACATCTTAGAAAAATTATGGATGAAATAAATAAATATGCACACACATTTGCTTTTACTTTAGTTGGCAATGAATAAGACATTTATACGTTTGTTATGTAATAATATATAAACAATTAACATTCTCCCCGATCCGCTAGTAAGACTTTAATAGTCATTTTCAATGGTTATCCTAATACAGTAGTATATCCTCCTTAAAGAGATGTGACAAGAAATGAACAGTTTAAAGATTTGCGGTAGTGCTAAGGCTTTTCGTATGTCTAGCAGTGGAGGGACTTTTTACTATACACTTATCTATCTCGTCCTAAATAAACGGCTCCCATTTTATACTATATATAGAGAGTTTAAGCTAAGCCTTGTAAAATATTTTTCAAATATATTATATAAATTTTTTTAATCCATATATTATATTATATTATTATATTTGATATAGAATGAGTGGTGGTTAGTGGTTACATTTTAATAATGTTTCAATTGATCACAAGAACCCAAATGTCAATAGTTTTTGATATGTGACTATCACATTTACGTAAGATGACATGTTACCTTTCTTTTCAAACATCAAAATGAATTTCATTCATAAAAAAAATTACAATTGATTACAATATTTATTGGGTATATATCTGCCTCAAATAGATTGATACACTTAGTACCGAAATCAAATATTACAGACTCAAGAACCTATTATACAACAATATACTCTAGACTCTTGCAGGAAATTAAAATACAACTCAATACAGAAATACAAGAAAATATAACACAAAGAATATGTAGGGCAACAACCCAAAACCGAATATTGAAAAGGATTCGGCTCAGGACCAGTAACCCCCTAAACCACTGCAGTCACCAAAGAATCAACCAGAGAGGCTCAAGATAGCACTCACAAAGGCCATGCCACATAAAGCCCTCAGAATCCCAACAAGGATCTTCCAGTCGAACAACCCCAGAAACCTTAGAAAAGTACCCTCAACCCACAAACCCTATCTCATGAAGAAAACTACAGAGTTTGTCCACAGAGTAGGTGAACTAACAAGAGAACACTCAGATCTCACAGAAACACCCACGAATCACACAGAAATATCACGAGAGGGTGAGATTTCTAGAGAGAGATAGAAGCACAGAGCAATGGAGAGGGTGAGATTTCTATAGAGAGAAGTAGAAGATCATATAATGATTTAGGGTTTGGGTTAGGGCGCCTTTTAAAGGGTTAACCAACGGCTGGGATAAGGAAGCAAGATCGGACGGACAAGATCAGAAGATAGGATCCGTGGATATAATATTCGGATCCCGCAATCCGAACCCACAACCCGAAAACACAGGACTGGATCACATGTTGGGCCTGTTGCATAAATGGGTTGCACTTGTGGGCCTTGGATTATTAATAAATGGAAAACATAAATGGGCCAATTATATTAACAATCTCCACCTTTGGCTCATTATGATTCATAAGACATACAAGGGAATTTATATTGGTCATCATCATCGCCTTTTGCCTTCCATCACAAAGATAGGAAAGACTTGAGCTACAGAAGCACTTAAGCTATCTGTAACTTAGTAAGGACCTCAACAAGCACACAGCAAGTCAAGTTCTCCCACTGAATTAACATGAGCACAAAGCAGACATTAATTCAACAGTTTTGGATTTTAACAGGAACACACAGTAACTGCTAAATCCAACAGAAAGGGTAACTAACCGGGTAACTAATCACCAGTGTCAAAATTTAGTATTTTTAAACAGGTTTTGAACTTTGATAAGGGTAGACACTTAGTACCCATATCAGCTGGATTAAATTCAGAGGCCACTTTTTCAAGATTAACCAAACCTTTTGAAACAATATTTCTTATAAAATGAAAACGTACATCAATGTGTTTGGTTCTATCATGAAAAATTGGGTTTTTGCAAAGTTGTATACCAGATTGAGAGTCAGAAAATACAACAACTTGTTGTTTTAGAAAACCAATTTCAAAAACAAGGCCTTTAAGCCACAGAGCTTCTTTTAAAGCTTCAGTAACAGCAACATATTCTGACTCTGTTGTAGACAAGGCCACAATATGTTGCAGTTGGGATTTCCAACTTATACATGAACCACAAAGTGTGAAAACATAAGAAGTTGTTGATTTTCTGTTGTCTTTATCATTAGCATAATTTGAATCAACATATCCTTTCAAAATTATACTAGAATCACACGTAGAAAAACACAAGCTGTAATCAGAAGAATGCCTCAGATATCTTAACAACCACTTAACAGCATTCCAGTGCACCATACCAGGGTTGGACATGTATCTACTCAAACAAGAAACATCATAGGCTATATCAGGCCTAGTGCTCACCATTAAGTACATAACAGATCCAATAGCATTTGCATAAGGAATGTTTTGCATAGCGCATATTTCAGGTTCAGTCTTAGGAGACTATTCCTTACTTAACAGAAAATGAGAGGCAAGAGGCACATTCACAGATTTAGCATTAGACATAGAAAATTTTCGTAAAATCTTTTCTATATAAGAGGGTGATGCAAATAAATGATGATTTAGACCCCTGTCAATGTTCATTCCCAAAATCTTTTTAGCATCACCCAAGTATTTCATGTCAAATTTAGCACTTAGACAATTTCTAACATGATCAATAGATTTGATGCAAGGTCCAACAAGTAACATATCATCAACATACAGCAGTAGAAACACAGGATTTTTATCATCAAGTTTAAAGTAAAGGCAATGATCAAATTGACTTCTACTAAACTTTAAATCAAGCATACATTGATCAAATTTTTTATTCCACTGTCTTGGAGACTGTTTTAGACCATACAAAGATTTTTGGAGCAAACAGACAAAATTGGGCTTGGATTTGTCCTCAAAACCCTAAGGTTGTTTCATAAATTTTTTTTCATCCAAGTCACCATGAAGGAAAGTAGTTTTAACATCCAACTTTTTCAATTCCCAGTCAAATTGTGCAACAAGAGCAAGCATAATTCTCACAGTAACAAATTTAACAACAAGAGCAAATATCTCAGTGTAATCTATCCCTTCCTTCTGAGTAAAACCCTTAGCAACTAATCTAGCTTTAAATCTAACACCCTCAGATTCTTGTTTAACCTTATATATATAACCATTTACAATCAACCACAGAGATGTTAGGAGGTTTAGGAACAAGAATCCATGTGTTATTGACATGCAGAGAAGTCATTTCATCATGCATAGCACTTAGCCACTTAGTAGATTCAGCAGAATTCATAGCTTCAGAGAAGGTTTTAGGCTCAGAACCATCAATAGATTCAAACACAGAGAACACATAAGATGTCATGTGAAAATCAGCAAATTTGTTTGGGACTCTAACATGCCTCCTAGTTCTATCCCTAGTTAACACATAATCATTCAATTCATCATGATTATCCGCAACATGTTCATTCTCAGTGTTAACATCAGGAAATCATTATGCATATCATGCACATTGTTATGTTGAGTATCATCTTCAATATGCACATCATTATCATTCACATTGACAGGCAAAGCATCATTGATATGAGAATCAGCAGGAAAAGCAATATTAGGAGACACATTAGAAAGCTCCACCTCATTTGGAGTAATATCATTTTCAGAAATAGTTTGAGGAGAAGGATGCACAAAGCAAGGGAATTCAAGTTCATTGAATAATACATCCAAACTAATTATAGTTTTAAAACCAGGTTCTCCTCTGTTCCAAAGTCTATAGCCTTTAACCCCTTCAGGGTAGCCTAAAAAATACATTTTATAGACCTTGGTTCTAATTTGTCAGTCTTTTGATGTACAAATGCGGTGCATCCAAAGATTTTCAAATTAGAAAAATCCACAACTTTCCAAATCCACGCCTCTTCAGGGTATTTCCCTTCCAAGGGGACTGAGGGGGACCTATTTATCAAATAGGTAGCTGTAACAACAGCTTCTCCCCAAAACCTTTTAGAAAGTCCTGAGGTAGCAAGCATGCTCCTCACTCTTTCTAAAAGTGTTCTATTCATCCTCTCAGCAACACCATTTTGCTGAGGTGAATAGGGCACTGACTTGTGCCTTTTTATACCACATTCATCATAAAGATTATCCATTAATTGATTACAAAATTCCAGGCCATTATCAGTTCTCAAAACTTAAATCCTTTTGCCAGTTTGATTTTCAATAAGAATTTTCCAAGTTTTAAACTTATCAAAAACATTAGATTTGTTCTTCATTAAAAACACCCATACTTTCCTGGAATAGTCATCAATTATGGACAGGAAATATCTATTTCCTCCATGAGTAGGCACAGAAGAGGGACCCCAAACATCAGCATGCAAGTATTCAAGCAATTCAGTATTGGCTGACTGTTTTGGATTAGTAGGGGAGGGGAACTTAACTCTTTGATGTTTACCATACACACATGATTCACAGAAAGACAAAGCATCAAGTTTGCTTTTACCAAAACAACCCTTATTCTGTAGAACATCAAGACCTTTAGAGCTAATATGCCCAAGCCTTTTATGCCATAAATCAGTCAAGTCATTTGACACAGGATTAGCAATAGCATTCACAGAGTTTGGCACATAAGAATCATGTTTAGCATGTAAAACATAAAGATTTATGTTCTTTTCAGCTTTATCAATTGTCGTAGAACCCCTCATGAGTTTCATTATACCCTTCCCCCATCTTCCCTCATAGCCATCATGTTCAAGCATAGCACATGATATCAAATTATTGGATAAATCAGGGACATGCCTTACATCATTGAGAGTCAAAACATAACCAGTATTAAGTTTTAAGCACACAATACCAACACCAATTACTTGACACTTTTTATCATTAGCCATGGAGACAGATCCATTTTGCACTGAAAAATAAGTATTAAACAGAAGTTTAAAATGTGTCATATGGAATGTGCATGCTGAGTCAATTAGCCATTCATAATCACTGAAAGCATTTGAAGGCACATAATTCACAGAATCAGGCAGCTCGTGCACCATAAACACATCACCCATATGATCATTAGAAGTAGTTAAGTTCACAGAGTCATTGACTTGGTTTTTGTTGTTCTGGTTATTGTTTTGATTATTGTTCTGGTTATTCCTGGGTTTAGTACACTCTTTGATGTAATGACCATGCTCACCACAATTATAACATTTCTTGTTATTCCTAGGTCTGGAATTACACATATCTCTGCTTTTGCTTCTTTTTCTACCTGATTTATTGTTATTGTTATTCCCATTTCTCCTATTCTGAGGTCTACCCCTGACATACATAACCTTCCCTGACCCCTGTTCATTCCCCTTAGATATTTTCAGATCTAATTCCTTACTCTTAAGGCCATTAATCACGAGATCAAGGGTAATAGAGTCTCTACTATACTTAATGGCGATTTCACATCCAAGATATGAATCAGGGATGGCATTTAGCAACACAATAGGGGTATAATCATCAATGTTTTTATCACCAGTCAACTTAATATCTTGTATCAATTTTGTAAAAACATCAAGATTTTCATCCATATCATTTGTCAAGTCAAGTTTAAATCTAAAAAACTTTTCAAGTAAGAATAGTTTGGAAGGTAATGAAGTTTTAGTAAAGAGTTCTTCCAACTTGTTCCACAATTCCTTGGCACTTAACAATTTTCCAACTTTTCTTAACACAGAATCAGAAAGGTTTAGGATAATGGATGAATAAGCAAACTCATCAAGTTCAGCTTTAATTTAGATATTTTTATCAGTTTATTTTTGTTCAACAGCTTTAAAACATTTTTGTTGAATCAAAATGCCCTTCATTTTTTGTTGCCAAATAGAGAAATCAGTTTTTCCATTGAAAGTTTCCATGTGATAAGCAGAAACACCAGTCATTATCACAGATATAAGCAAGAGTATATCACACAGATAAGACACAGGTAATTCACAAAGTACACAAGAAGTACACCAAGATCACAAGGAACAGAACAGCGGAAGCAATATAGGTGGACCACACAGAGTCCAAGAAGTGCAACAATAAAAATGAACAGCAGGCAATTAAGGACCACACAGAGTCCAATAGAAAGCAGTAAAAGGACCACGCAGAATCCAATAGAAAGCAGTAAAAGGACCACACAGAGTCCAATAGAAAGCAGTAAGGCCCTAGGGTGGATCCCCCTCGCACCTCAGGATTCCACTGCGCTCGTGGCACAGGGTCAAGAGGCTTGAAGCTTAGGGTTTCCCTTAAAACTAATACTGACTAAAAGTAAAGAAGAAAGAGAAGAGAAGAGAATGTTCCTTACAACCAGGAGCAAGTCCTGGGTATCAAACCAATCACAGAGATCACCAGGAGCCAAGAATCACCAAGATCCAGCACGAACCAGAAGCACCAACCCATCACGAGGCAGATAGGTGCTCTGATACCACTGTTGGGTATCTATCTGCCTCAAATAGATCGATGCACTTAGTACCAAAATCAAATATTACAGACTCAAGAACCTATTATACAACAATGTACTCTAGACTCTTGCAGGAAATTAAAATACAACTCAATACAGAAATACAAGAAAATATAACACAAAGAATATGTAGGGCAACAACCCAAAACCGAATATTGAAAAGGATTCGGCTCAGGACTAGTAACCCCCTAAACCACTGCAGTCACCAAAGAATCAACCAGAGAGCCTCAAGATAGCACCCACAAAGGTCACGCCACATAAAGCCCTCAGAATCCCAACAAGGATCTTTCCAAATCGAACAACCCAGAAACCCTAGAAAAGTACCTCAACCCACAAACCCTATCTCACGAAGAAAACTACGAGTTTGTCCACGAGTAGGTGAACTAACAAGAGAACACTTAGATCTCACGTAAAACACCCACGAATCACACAGAAATATCACGAGAGGGTGAGATTTCTAGAGAGAGATAGAAGCACATAGCAATGGAGAGTTCGAGAGAGAGTAGAGAGAGAAGTAGAAGATCAGATAATGATTTAGGGTTTGGGTTAGGGCACCTTTTAAAGGGTTAACCAACGGTTGGGATAAGGAAGCAAGATCGGACGGACAAGATCAGAAGATAAGATCCGCGGATATAATATTCGGATCCCGCAATCCGAACCCACAACCCGGAAACACAGGACTGGATCACATGTTGGGCCTGTTGCATAAATGGGTTGCACTTGTGGGCCTTGGATTATTATTAAATGGACAACATAAATGGGCCAATAATATTAACAATATTGAATAAGAAATAGTTGAAAAGCATACTAATCAAATACTTATACAGATTAAAAACAAATTTTTAAACCTAGACAAGTATATCTAATACATAGAATCAGAAAATCGCAATGATTATATTGGACAAAACATGTACTAATAAACTTAATCTCATTTCAGTGAAATCATCAATAATGACTCATCTGGATATTCTGAACAAAAACTCATATGGGGGACAAACTTATTTAACTAAAATAAAAGTCATTGCTTGGACAAACAAAACCACATATGAGGACGAACTTATTCATAAAGAAAAATTAAAAATATTAAAAATCGCATCACTCATCCTCAGCCACATATGTGAACAAACTTATTCATAAAGAAAAACTAATAACATTAAAAATAGCGTCCCCCAATCCTCCATGGAGGATGAGGGAAGAAAGAGAAGAAGATGCAAAAAGGATAAGACGACTAGAGTTTTATTTGGGTATTGATTACCTGTTTCTTTTTATTATTGAATTATATTGTTTTTATTATTCTTTTCACAAATACAATTGTCCTTTCCATAAATTTAATGTTGATAGATACATACCACATGAATTAAACAAGCGGATGGATTGTGGTTTGTAACCGAAAGCTAAACTCAGTTCTCCAAAGAGGCCATTTTTCCAGAACAACCAAGAGGCCAAGGTCAAATCGGATAATATACCTCTTAGACGAATGTGAGCTAAATAGACACATCATGCCACATCAAAATTTGAAGACGAAATTTTCACAATCCCCCCAACATCATTCTTAAAAGTAATTTACCTCAACTTTAATTAAGAAAACATCTACCCCACACCCTCTTGCGAAAATGAATTTAATTAGTTTAATGAGTTGTAGTCTATCAGCTATAATTGGATTTGGAATGGGGAGGTTAATGATATCCATTTGGAATCCAATCTCAGAAAGCTTCACCCTTCAAGAAATTGTCATATATTCTTAAGATTATATTCTATATATAAAATTAGTCAAAATCCCTCGAAAAACCTTATTATGATAGTATAATTTGGATATGAAATAAAAATGTAATTATGTAACCGTGAAAGTAGATTTGATATGGAAATAGTATAATTATGGTTGGATATATCGGTGATTGGAAATGTGTGATAAAATGGTTGGTGATTTAATTTTTTTTTTTTAAAAAAATAAGTGGATGTCATTGGTAGAAAAAGTTCCGAGATTTTTATTTTCATTCACAATTTTCACTAGTCAAAAATTTCCGAAAAAATCAAACCTCGCCTAAATAATCCGGCTTGCCTTTTCGGCTATCATTATTAACTAGAGACTAGAAAAGTTGGTAAAAACTTTTCAAAAAAGAAAAGTTGGTAAAATTACCTAAACATAAAACAATCCTAGTCTACATTAGGCAAACCTTCGAGAAGGTTGTAATTATAGTACTCATATATTTATGAGCCAATCTTTTGGCCACTATTGAATCTGTGTTGTGCCAAAAAGTGACAATAGTACATTATGTTTGTTTTTCAACGTTTTTTTGTGAAATTCCCTCGGGAAAAGGGAAAGCAGAGAATTTGTTGAAATTCTTGCAGGAAAGGGTCAGACAGAATCCTCCACCAATTCCTCCCTAAATGCCAATAAATGCTAAAAATAAGATAATGAAAAAGTTTATGCACATAACTAAGGGGCTGCACCAAGGAATAGGTTAGTTCTTGTCCTCTTACAGAAAAGCCGAGATTCCGAAATTTGATCAAGTAACCGAAGTATACATTGATTACAAATATAAATCAAAGATACTCGTTGTATGGATATGCGAAAATGGCTATGGAATATGTGGTAGGCACTATGGTGCAAATGGTCTCAAAGATTTTTAATCTCCATTATATAAAGCCTATAATCACGAAAATTCAAAAGTCACACTTAGAATTTTTTGGAGTCACAAATTGAAATCCGTATTTATTCTTAATAAGTGAACCTTGTGGAACTATTTTACCACCAAAAATTGCCGCAAATGCTACAATTACAACAATCATTAAGAAACACTTGTTAATTAGTTACTCTAAAAATGATATTCCGAGGTTGAAGCATCGATGCGCAAATACTAGCATTATAGAAAATCTTGCGTGTCCATCTAAATTTAATTAGTTCCACATAATTACTCTTAAAGTGTAAATCAACAGGATAAATGTAAATCCACATATTTCAAAGCAATCATTTTAAAATTAATGGCATTCATGTCATACGATCATAATCGAAGTACTGATCATTAAAGAGAAAAAAATAATACTATTCAAAATATTTAAGCGACCAATTAGGAAAATGTCAAGATGAGAATTATTATTTTGCAAGCAAAATGGTCCTTAATAGTGACAATAAGTCAATAACTGCATTAATTTATAATGTCATTAGTTAACAAAGTAACATTAAAAAAATGTAACAAATTATATTTGCAAAATTAGTTGTTCATATTAACGTGTCACAAATTGTTCAACAATTAATGAGAACTTAATATGCATGTCTTTAGTGACAACTTACACATTGTCACTTATTATTTGTCACAAAATATATATATATATATATATATATATATATATATATATTTGTTGCTGTGAATTCTTTGATTTTCTATTGACTCTGGCATTCGTTCATTTTCAAGAAATAACAATGTCATGATATTTGAGTGCTTCATAGGTTATATTTGCGTGTCTGTATGCATCATCACATGTTTTAGCATATGTACTCATCACAATATCATACACAGTAACGACACATACAAACACTGACACAAAATTGAAACGAACTTCTCCTATTCCCAGCTAGTCCCCACTGTACATAATTCTTATCTAGTCTTCTATTCCTACGGTAGTTTCATATGGTGAAATGGTGAATACCATCTCTGTAAGTTTCCGTTTTGGATCTGGATTTCTTTTTCAACTTCTTATTCCATCATGAGGATGAATGACGTGTTTATACATTCAAACAATCAACGACACGTCATTCATCAGACAAAGTGGAATTAAACTGAATCGAATTTTCTATTCCAAAATAGTGTTTCATCTTCATTCTACCTTACGGACGATTGCCACGTGTTTTTAAACAATTATCATTTGCTTTATAAAAACCCAAAATTTCTGCTAATTTTATATAGGTGTAACAATAATCCGTGCGGTGAAATAGAAGATTCATACCATCCAAAGTGCGGCAACACACATACTTAGTAATTATATTTTTGAAAACATTTCACACAAAAGTTAAACCCCTTTGGCCGGCTTCTTCTGTTTGTATGTTAGTCGTAAGGATTTTGCGAGGATAACAGCAGAACGTGATGACTGCAGAAAGTACCTGATGGCAATTAAAATGGCAAATGGCAATAAAGGGAAAAGAAATGGTGCTCTGCTGCCCTTATTTCTTGAATCTTATGATAACAAAAATAGCAATAAAGACAGAGGTGGGGCCAGAAAGTTGACTTAATTTCACAACTTTTTAATTTACTTGGAACCATATGCAGCTGGAAATATATATAATACTCATTTTAAGCATCATAATAATTAAACTTCCGCGCCAATAAGCTCAAAACTCACCAGCATAATATCAGAGTTGGACCGACAAGAGAGATTGAGACGTGTAAGGATATAGTAAATATCAAACACAGATTTCGTTCAACATAAAAAAAAAAATTTAATATGCTCATCAAACGACAACTTTTTTGTTTTGATATTTCATACAAAAATTTGCTCAAACGAATTAATACTCTGAACATGTTTCTTATATATTTCTTGAGCTGCTTTAGATGCAGGCTATGTGTGTCTTTCCAATGAAACTGCGACTGCAATGTTTTTTTTTTTTCGAATTAGTGAATTATCAAATGAAACATGATATAATTAGTATAAGTTAAAAGATCCAAATTTCTATACAAAGGACAATCAAGAAAATAAAATTACATTGAAATTTTGCAAATATGGATCCTTTAAAATCTAAATGACATGCAAACAAGGCCAACATAAAGGACTAATAATTTTGCAATTTTGCCTTAAACATCTTATTTCTGTGTCATTTTTTCTTAATTTTTTATGTTATGGTCACTGATGTATTAAGAATTGGTGATTGAATAATTCGAAAAACTTTCTTGAGTTTTTTTTTCTTTCCGTAACTGGAAAAAAAAAACTTGTGTGGTCCTAACAAATAAATTAAATTTTCTTGAATGCCATTTTCACTGGTTAATGGAAACTTGATGAAATCTTCCATCTGAAACGAATTTCGGGAAAAAATGCAGCAAATTAAAACTCAATGAATAAAAATTAGGGACTAATTTTGCCTTAAAATCTAATATGAATAAAAACGTAAAGTAGCCCAACGCAACATTAGGGACTAATTTTGCCTTAAAACATATCTTATTTCTGTGTCATTTTTCAATTTTTTATGTTATGGTCACTGATATTAAGAATTAATTGGTGATTTAATAATTGGAAAAACATTTTTGAGTTTTTTTTTCTTTCCGTAACTGGAAAAAAAGGAACTTGTGTAACAAATAAATTAAATTTTCTTGAATGCCATTTTTACTGATTTAAGGGAAACTTGATGAAAAAATCTTCCATCTGAAATGAATTTCGGGGGAAAAAAAAGGCAGCAAATTAAAACTCACATGCGCGTGCCAATTAATGTCGTCTTAGACTCTTAGCCGCAATTCTATGTCTCAGCATCTCAAATGCATGATTGCAAATATGAACTCAAGTACTCAAAAAAAAAAAGAACTCAAGTAGCCCAATAGATTAAACTTTAATGCAAAAACCATGTCAATATAACTTAACTCTAATGAAGTAATTAAGAAATTTGGTCTTAGCAGGAATCACAGCTGATGACCCACATGAAATTAATTTATGTAATATGTTAAAAATTAGAAAACAAAACATTTCTTGAATTAATTCACATTAAAAGTAGAGTACAGCAAACAAAACATCTTCCTTACACTTGTATGTAGATCCTTTGTTCTTTAGATTCATAAAAGCAAAAGCAGACATGTATATATGTATGCATCCAGGACAGAAAGTAAACATTACTATAGAAAAAAAACAATCTTGAAGAGAAGAGATCTAACAAGTAACGGAACAGAAAAAAAGTATTATATTGCCTGGCTCCATTCTGTCTGCCTTTTCCTTTTTCAGGTGGAAAACTGTAACCAGCAAGAGCCCTCAAAACACTACATAAATCTTCACCCTCAGATTAATTCCTACAAAATCAGCCGTCCGACGTCGTACTCATCGTTCCCGACAAGGTTAAATCGGTCATTGCATGCAGAAAATGATAATTTTCAATGGCAGACTTGAAAGGGAGAAGATTAAGAGCAAGTGAATGTTCTTCAAAACCCATTTTCACATTTGGCTTCCAATACATATTCCACCAACTCTATCTCTCTATCTGTCTAATACTTGTGTATATATATATATATATATATATATATATGTCAATATGTGAATAGTGTATGTATACATTAATGTTATAATTACGATTTGGCCCTTGAACTTTCTACTTATCTCTCTCTCCACCATAATGTGGCGGGGGCGTTGGGGAGTGGGAGAAGGCGAAGAAGAGGGGTTGGTTTAAAAGATGGGGCCCATTCGAACCGGAAGAGGAATGGACATTTTGTCGAAGCGGTTCCGGCTTTCGGGCCGGTCAAGTTATTGTTTTTTCCTACTCGCTTCTGTTTTCTCTAAACAACACACTCGCCGTAGAAGACAAGACACGTCAACTTTAATTTACTTCTTCAATTAATCCACTCCATTTTTATTTTCTTTCTTAATTTTCTTTTATCACGTTTTAAAATAAAGTTATTATTTATATTCTTTTTTATTAATTATAAAATAATAACGAGTCATGGTTAATTGTCGATCAAAACTTTTATAGACAATTGGTGTAAATATATATATATATATACACCACATAAATTTGAATTTCTTCAGCATTAATTTAGTACTCAATATCAGATTAAATGTGAGTTACTTTTGGGAAAATTTTTAGTGGGTATTCTTTTCTACCCACCAAGATAATAAAATCTTTTCTACCCAAAATGGCGAAATTATCCCTCCTTTAAGTTGGTATTTTTTTGAATTTTGAAATTGAAGTCATCTTTATACCATTAAAACATTATAGAAAATCATATGTCTTTATACACACACACTCGAAAACAAAATAATACAAAAGGTAAAAGGCAAAAGCAAAAGTAAAAAAGAAGCAAAACCTAAAACTAAATCGTGCCTAATATCGTGCAAGTAAAAAACCAAAAGCGCCATGGATTCACACCAATGGTCGTCCGCCTCCACCGCTGCCGTTGACGCCTCCACCGATGTCGTTGCCGCCTCCGCACCCTCCTCCTCCGCTCCCGAACAGGTAAGGTTTTATATATTTCTCATACTCATATTGTGCCTCTAATGTTCGAAATTTCAAAATATATACCGCCTTTCATGGATTAGGGTTTAGTTGTGTCTATAAAATACTTGATAATATGAATGATTAGGGTTTAGTTGTTCGAAATATATAAAGTTTTGAGTTGTGTTTTGGGTTAGTGTATTCGAAAATGGTGGTGATTTTTTCTGGTTGGCGGCACGATATGAGATTGAAGACGATGTGGCACGCTATGGCACATATCGTGCCGCATATCGTGCCATAGTCTAGTTCTGGCACGATTTAGACCATACCGTGCCCATTAATGTGCCACCTATCGTCCCTATTTTGAAATGAATTGTAGTTTTGTGTGCTTATATCGTGCCATATATCGTGTCACTTTCTATTTTTTGACACGATTTTTATGCCATATCATGCCTAATTGAAATGTATTGTCGTATATCATGCCATAGTTTATACCATATCATGCCACATATCGTGCCGCGTTGTTCATATCGTGCCATAAGCTGTATGTTCCATAATTTTTGTTTCCTTTGAGTTTATCACTACATTTCTTCAAATTTTCAACAATTCATCTTGTTAAATTGCAATTAATTATTATTGTAGGTCGGTCCACAGTGGAGGAGACCCTCTTATCATCGAGAGAGAGCCCAAATTGCAGGGGTACGCTCGACCGAATATAATTCAAATAATCAAAGATGAGTTGCAGGAGATTGGTGGTGGTGTATATGGGCAGTTTAGACGGTCGGTTTTTGGCCATTTTATGGATTTCGGGTATGACGGAGTTAGCAAATATGGCACTTCATGCATTGGTAGCGATGGAGGTGCATGTGCCGGATGCTCCGAAATTGGAGTATTGGTTCCACATTAGAGAGCAGACTATTAGATTCTCCCGGCATGATTTTGCTATGGTATCCGGATTGAGGTTTTCGGGTCCACATTTGACCCTAACAGTGTTGTTGAGCTACCCGAGACCGGTATTTATCGACGATATTGGCCTTAGGGTGATCGTGTTACCGCCGCGCAGTTACGCTATTTAATTTCCAATGGCACCTTCCGTGACTCACCAGACGATGCCCTAAAAGTGGCGAAAGTGTTATTTGCCCTTTATATGGTATTGTGTTTAGACCGTAGTGGATCGTTGGCTATGGTTCTTGATCGAGGACGATGCACAGTGGGAGCCTTTCCCTTGGGGAAAATACTCATTTCATATTTTGATACATTATATTCGGCAACTGCATGATGTTCTGCCACCTGGCCGATATACTAAGGACCTTCCACCTAGATATCGTCCACCTAGTTATCACTTTTATGGTCCCACATATGTCTTGCTGGTACGTATATTTTTTTACTTTATTTATATTTGTACTTAGTTTTTCTAAATATTTAAAAAAATCTTGTTTTGATACTTACCAATGTTCTGACAGATTTGGGCATTCGAGGTGATACTCGCCTGGGTAATATTTGGGCGACTCGAGTATCCGACACCCAGATGTTTACTTATTTATTCCAACATTGTTTACTTATTTATTTATTTAATTAATAAATTATTTTTTATTAATTTATCTATATATTTATTTACAGACTTTAGTGTGTTATGCGATATTGGATCCGGGTGAAGAGGATCTCCAGCAAATATATATGGAGCGAGTCGATGAGCCGATTATTTTGTTAGGTCATCCTCAGTTCATCCCGAAGGAGAACTAGTTTTTGGGCGGTGGTCTTTGGGGAGGGGCGGCGGGAGGTAGAGTGCACGGTGCAGATTCGATGACCCCATCCCCTATAGCGAGGATAGTGGTAGAGTGTCGGAGATGGCAGAGGCAGGGGCTAATGCTAGGGGCAGAGAGAGGCAGGGGGAGAGGTAGAGCCGATTCAGAGGCCCCCACTACTACTCCTACGATTCAGAGGCCGGAGAAGTGGCGTAGGATAGACGGCCCATCCCACCGGGAATTGTTCATACTTGCATATTGCATAATAACGAGTCTTGTCCGAGCGTTCAACTCAATACACGACTTGATTTTCAAGGTGATACATGCCTAGTGCCATCTCTAATTCGATTTTGCACATGTATGTTGCTCCTTGGCACAATATCCCACCAGGTGTTTCCAATCTAGCAGGTTCTTCGGGAGGAAGTGAAACGTGCGAGAGTGCACTAGGAATCACCCAACTTCGTCCTGTGGGCACTATTTTTTCATCCTTATTGTCTCTATGGATATCTGGATGTATGTTAGCACCTCGTTCTTTTGGTGCATCTTGGTTTTGGTTTTCTGAAAATACTTCTCTCCGTCTCGTCTCCACTCACAAAATTCCTCAAATTCAGCATGTTGCTGGTCATTTTCAAATTGATTATTAGCTTCAACATCAGTACCAACATCACCAACTGTGTAGTTCTCACCAAAATCATTTGCATTATTATTACAACCAGCAGCACCAACACTGTAGTTTTCACCAAAATCATCTTCATTATTATCACAACCAACATCAGCATCAGTATTATCACGATTAGCATCAGTATTATCATAACCCGTATCAGGATAATAGCCATCTTCATTGCTTGGCCTTATACTAGGTCCTGGACAATTGATATTTGGAACATTACCAGTTGGTGAGAGTGGACGCGGATGATCAATAATTGGAACATTGTTCATATGCATAAAAGTGCTCCACTAGGCCTTACTACATGACTATATAGATTGATGTGCGATACACCGTATTGTTGAAAATCAAGATGGTGCATGTAGTTGTAATTAGGCCCAATGAATGTTGAAAAATCATTCTGAGTAGCCATTAGTTGCATAAAACTTCCACCAATATCTTATTGACCTTCAACGTTCTCAACTCGATTATGCCCAGACACACTTCACATTACATTATGCGAACTTGTCTCAACCATTTTTCTTTTTAGTGTTACAAAAACAACTTGTAATTCAGTATTCTCAAATGCACTTTCAATGTCACGGTCGTTTTTCAACTTTAACTTCCCAAGTTTGTTTCGAGAAATATCTACAATAGCATGCATTACACAATCGTATATGCCCCTATCAACTTCAACAACACCATAAACCTCCTCCAATATTTCACTATAATTAATTTTGCCCGGTTCAACATGTACAACTTCTTTTTCACTATTTTTATATTCTAAACCTTCCTAGTGGCCCCCAAATCGAACAACAACATAGCCAGAGTTCATCTACAGTCAGGAAATATAGAAAATATTAAAGATATGTCACAATATGCAAGCACAAAAAGGGCACGAAATGAGAATGGAACTACAAAATGTGGCACAATCACATGGCACGGTATATCGTGCCCAACTTTTAAAGAGGCACGATAAACATTTGATGTGGCACGATATCCGTGCCGTATTTAAAATTTGGCACGATATATTGTGCCTATATTGGCCATGATATATCGTGCCACAACAAATGTTTGGCACGATATTTCGTGCACAATGCAATCTTGTTTCTTAGATTCAGAAATTTCACATATCGTGTAAATATATTCTTGAACAATTTTAACAAGGTTAAGTAACTAATAGGATAAGCAACATTACCTTGTTTTTCCTATTTCTGGTGCGAATTTGGGTAGACTAAAGACCACAAAAAGAACTTGATATTTTGTGAAGAAGAAGAGGAAGAGAGAGAAAAAAATAAAGAGCAAATGGGAATAATGGGAATCGTATGTATGCATCTCATGTATTTAACATGAGAGAGAAATACAACTTTACCTACTTTAAAGGCTTGCATTTAAAGCTTCAAGGGTATTGTGGTAAAGAACCCCAAAAGTGGGTAAAAAACGTAGTTTTTTGTTCTACATGTCAAAAAAGTCTCTCTCCTATCCCAAGTGGGTAAATCCCACCATTTGCTCATTACTTTTTTTGGAGAGGATGAGTATTTCAAAGGACAATTTCTTTTACGTTGCATTTATTATGGGACCATACATCCTATTTCCTTTCGGTTTCACTTAACTGGATGAATAACACATGTCATTCAGATAAATCGATTGTTAATTATTTTTATACATTAATCTACATGTGTCTTTTATCCAGTTTATGAAACAGAAAGTGGAGTTATATATGTCGTCTAAACTTCAAACAACAATACAAATGCATTTGACGAGACAATGTAGGTTGTTGATAAGCATATTGTGCCTATAACCTAGCTAGTGGTTCACTATTTAGTTTAGAAAACAAAAGACTATCATAACATAGTGGGTCCTATGTTTCAAAGGGCTTGGAGCGGAAAAAAAAAATGAGGGGCTCTTCTGTTTACATTAAAAGAAATTTAAAATAGCAAAATCAATATTACAAGTGTAATTTCATTGAGTTAACATAAAAAAATAAGATATTTAATAACAAAAATATAATAGTCCAACTTTAATATTTTGGTCTTATTAAAATAAATTACGAAAAATATAATACAAAATAAATTACCATAGAGAAAAGACAAAACAAAACAAAAACTACTAATAAATTAGCTAAGAAAAATTGATCTGCTTGTATTTTAAATTCTTCAATTTTAATTTTTGGTTTCGCAAAAAGTTTTTTTTTGGGGTGGGGTGGGGTGGGGGGGAGGGGCGCATATATGAATGACAAAATGAGGCTTAAAGGTGGGAGGAAAAAAATTTGATCTTTGGTTCTGTCATAAATTATCTCAAGACTTTGTAATACAAAAATTATACAACAACGCTCTTCCAACTAATTATGTTTCAACCTTTGTTTTATATAGAATATGCACATACATATAAATACTAAAAAAACTCTGGGGCCCTTGCTCGAGGGGCTGTGTGTTAGTTCATTACTATCACAAACATCGCACTTTTTGTAGTTTAATACATAGTAAGAAAATTCATGACTCATGTGGTCTGATGGTGTCCTAGTTTAGTTCTTAGGACCTTGGTCAAGGGTTCATTTCCTTACTATTACAATCTCATTCGCATTATCCCAAAAAAAATACATAATAAGGGGAAAATCAAGTACATTTCAATTGTCCTTATTTCTAAAAGCAGGATTTTGAAAAATGTTTACCTCTATGAATTAGTTTAACTCAATAATAATAATAAATAGTTAAAAGTATATTTGTTATCCCCGGCCACTTATAAAATAGGCGCTAACAACTATTTCCAGCCTATAATGTTCTCCAAATGTGAGTTAAAGTAGAATTACAATAAATGAGAAGTAAAAAAAAAAACATAAAGTCGATAACTTAAGTACTATAATTAAATTCCTAATGCATGGTTTTCTTTTAAACTTTACCACTAAATACACATTTAAAAAACAGTTCAATTGATTGATTTTTCTATTAAAAAACACACTTGCGATCGGAGTTGAAGAAACAGCACACGGGATCTTTTATTCTTTTTTTTTATCGTATTTCTTATGGTGTGTTTATGTATCATTGATATTATTATATACATAATATTCATTTGATGTAATAAAATATCAAATAAATGATGTTCGTGAATAGAAGATTCCAATAAAAATAGGAATGACTACTGAGTGGCCGGTGAAAGGCCTCTTTCAACTTTTATCTTGGGTCTGTTCTTCTGGTTAAGACACAAAACTTTCCCTTTCAAATTTCAACTCATCAATGATGTGTATAAATCATCCATTAGACCTTATTTTTATTAATTCCATGCAATCTTTTCTCCACCCCCACTAGTGAAAATTGCATTGTTCCCAATATGGATTTTCCTTTGTACTAGTTGCATTTTATTTCAATCTTCTCATTATGAAATTTTCCTTGTCGTCTCCCGCCTAATTAATGTGTTTTTTTTTTTATTATATTTTTGTTTTTATTTCTCTGTCGGATAAACTAGACTAGTTAATTAATTAACTTAATTTCCGTTTTCTAAATTTCTTTTGGGATTTTTGACAAATTATCCCAGATTTCAAAGTAAATTGATAAAATAAGGTGGATTTGAAACCTTAAGTGAGTTTAAATATAAGCGCAAGATTGAGTATTCTAAATGAAGCTTTATTGCAATGAAGCGCAATACATATTTGAGCTTTTCAATTTTTTTTCTTCATGATATAACATTAGGAATATGTTGTCGCATGTCGAACTGTCTCATCACTCGCTTTAGCTAGTGATGAATATCCGTAATAGCGTAGCTATTGAGAGGGCACTGGGTGGTTCATATATAGCTGAGTAACACATTGTAGTCGGAGTCCGCTAATATCTGGCGAAAGTCTTCATGTCATATGACTCGCAACACCATTAACAACACAAATATGGAGTAATATCTTAGAATATGTATGTACTGAAATATAGAAATAGAGTAATATTTACGTAGAACAATCACTTCAAGAAAATGATCAAATTCCAACAAAATAGAAAACTGTTGGAATTTTTAAAATTCCAATGCTATATTATACCATTGGAAAACTCCAATGGAAATTCCAACGATAAACAAAACTATTTGTATAAACTTTTGAAATTTAAAATTTCCACGGAAATTCCAACACAATAACAAACCATTGAAAAATTCCAACAGTAATTCCAAAAAAAAAAATAAAACCGCTTGGAATAATAAATTGCTAATACTGTTGGAATTTTAAAATTTCCAACAGAAATTCCATCGCTAAAGTATATCATTGGAAAATTCCAACAAAAACTCCAATGGTGAAAAACTCATTGGAATTTCCATTGGAATTTTTAAAATTATAACGGATATTCCAACGCTACAACATGTAGTTGGAAAATTTTATTGGAAATTCCAACATAGTTGGAAAATTTCAATAAAGGTTAAAAGGAAAATGTCGTTGAAATAGCAAAATTTTAATGAAAATTCCAAAACAATATTCCAATAGTACTTCCAATGACATTTATCCATTGTAATATTCAACCGTTGGAAAAAACTACAACGGCTTTTCCAACAATAATTCCAATGATACCGTTGGAATTTAGTCCAATGGTATACCGTTGGAATATATAATCGTTGGAACTCCAACGTTATTCCAATAGAATTATACCATTGGATCGAATTAGTTTCAATGGTAATTCCAATGGTATATATCTGTTGGCATATTCAATCATGTCATCTCATTCTCTAACATTTTCAACTTCTCATGAGATCACCTAAGTCAAACACGTTTAACCATGTAGTTTTAATTTTATTGACTCCAGAAAAGAAGATATATTTTATTGATATAAATAATACTATTAAATATGGTGTATCTTCTGTTGGAATTTCCATTTGAATCGATAATTCCAACGCGTACGTATTTCCCTATCAGTCGGTCAAGCATGTCCCTAATGATACGCACACAATGGCTAGTCGTGTGTGTGTATATATTATATATATCTCATCCATCTAGCACAAATTCTTCTTCCTTTTTTTTGGCTTTGCTAAAAATATATCAAAAACCTGTAAGCGCAATATTCTTTTGCGCTTCATATCAAGTCAGCGAAAAAAAAAGGACAAAAGGCGCAAGTTAAATTTGAGCTTCATTCAGAAGGCTCATTTCACTTTTGCATCTGCACTTAAATTTACAAAAGGATTAAAAACACCACATTTTGTCAAGTGGAATTCAAATTTGCAATATTCTGTCAAAAACCCATTTTTTCTTTTGAGAAAAAAAAAAGTCCATTTATTTTTCTCTTTACAATCCTAAACTTAATTCAGACGGATTAATATATTTTCGATGTCGGTAACTCATTGTGAAAAATCAGCAATAATATATTATGTGGAAGGGGGATTTTTTTGTTAATCAATTAGTTTGCATATAACATTGAGCGTCATGTGGCTTTTATTATTATTTTATTTTTTTTGTGAGAAAGCATCATATATCATGTGTTGTTAACATCGTAATTGTACTATTCATCAGTTACGCGTGCCAATGTAAAATGTCATGTATAATCCAGGCTATAAGATGCTACCTAATCACATATTCATTAATTGATACAACGTGATATGTTCCTAAAGTTTAGTCTTATCAAACATTAATATTTTGGAGACTATGTTTTGGTAATGGAATTAGGGGATGCGTGGGAAATAAAACTATGCTTGGATGTTTGTGAAAGAATGATATATGTAATGGATTTTGAGACATTGTCTTAACTATAAATATTTTGTAAATTCTATTTTATTATAATAATTGAAAGATATTTTCAACAGTAGATTCTTGTTAATATTGTTTTTTATTATAATTAGTAGAGGTACAGTAGTGTATAATATTATTCAGATATTATCATGAATTATATATTGGTAGTTTTGAAAACCAAAAATATTGTTCCCCAAAAACTTAAAATTACATACTTTTTTCGTCCGTGGAGGAAAATGAAAATGAAACTAAACACATTACTATAAGAAAAAAATTAATTTATCTACAAAAAATACGTAGATAAATATTAAGATAATTATAAAATGTAGATAAAATTAAATCGTTTTATGTAAAGTCAATGGCGGTAAATTTTTATCATCGGTAAAACTATTGGTAAATAGTAAATACCTACTGCCAATAATTTAAAAATTATTGTTGATTTGTCGATGTAGTTTGAGAAAAAAATAATATTTTATAATTTGTAGGTATTTGTTGGTAACGTAAAATTTAGTGACAATCATTTATGTCGTTAACTGAATTTTTCTTGTAATGTATGTAACACATTTCTTTAAAATGTTGTGTACTCAATTAATGATCGAGAGAAACCTGAGTTCGATTCCCACCTAGCTTTCTCCTCTATCAGAATTTGTACTAAAAACAACGATGATTGGTTTAAAATTAAAATTATAGGTTAATAACTCTCTCTCCATTCATCTTTTTTTTTTCACATGTAGATGGTAGAAAATTGTATGTATATCTAGTCCAAATCTTCTATAAAAGTTAGTTTCATCTCGTATTCCAAATATTTTAAATATGCACCAAGTAAAAATTAAAGATGTCATCAATATACTTGGTGTGTATAAATAATATTTAGAACAACAGATAATAATTAGTTTGAAATATATATATATATATATATATATATATATATATATATATATATACCAGTTGTGGACCATATTTGAAAAGGAAAGTATGGGTATTGTGCCTTAAACGTCAAAGGTCTCCAGCAATATTATTCTGAAAACATCAATCATTTGCCCCTTTGAATTTCTCCACAATGTTATTTTATTTTATTTCTAGAAGCCCACCACTTTCTTCCAATAACTTGCCTTGTAGTCTGCTCTTGCTAACGCTAGATAGTGGGCATCAATATAAAATTGTCGAATTTTTTAAAACTATTTTCATGCATCCTTCGTTTAATTTCATTTGGATGAGAACTAGAGAAGCCGCGTCTACAGATTTTATATCCTTTTTAATTAAATAAATCCAATATAATATAAATGAATTTTGTGATTATTGCATTTGTCATTTCGATGCTATACATTTGTTTGCATAAAAAGCAGGCGGGACTTGTCTTCACAAGGGGTTAGCGCGATTACGAAAATGGGCCCCTTGACCACCTCCGTCGCTTTGATTTCTAGCTACCTACCGAGGAGTGACCAAGTGAGGAAGATGAAAGTGACGACTCACAATGGAGAAGAGAAGAGGGTTTCGTTCTTAAAAGTTATAATTAAATTTAAGTCCCTGTTTCATCTTGAGAATTGTGCATTTGAATAGTCGTGAACCACTTACTTTATAAAAAGTATGTACATATTTTATGTTAAAATTAATCTTTATTCTATATACAATTGAAAAGAACTTCAACAATAAAATTTGATACATATCTGGCATTATATTTTTCGGGAAAAACTTATAGTGCTCAAAAAGGAATGCATTCCTCCAAAGGAATATTGATATTTTGGTCTTCAAATAAAATATTAGAATATTTGAGTCTTTGACCAAGGAATGGTAGAGACAATTTTTTTTTTTTTTGAGATAAGAATGGTAGAGACAATTGAATATTAACGTGAATTGCATAAAAGTTTGGAAGAGTTTGGGCCTTTTTTGAAATTTGGGTGTTGTACGTTGAAGTTGAAAGTCTTTTCTTGGGTGTTTTGGTCGGAGAATAAAAGAAAATTGGGCCCAAAATTATTTTTCATTAGGAATATAAAAAAAAAATTGGGCCCCCAAAAATTTGGGGCCCTAGGCAATGGCCTACTGTGCCTACCATCAAGTACGGGCCTGTAAAAAGGAAATGTCTTTGTTACCACAATGTACTTATCGTAATATTATAAAGTGAAATATTAACAATATTTGACCACTACAAAAAAATTACAGTTTACTGACAGAATTTCGACAACATAAATGATCTTGACGGTAAATTTTACAACTATTTACAGAATACCTACATAATAAAAAAATTGTCTTTCTCCAGATAATACCGTTAGATCACCTACAGTTTTTAAACTGGCAGAAATATTGTAGGTATTTACAAACAATTTTAGATTTTATTAGTAAATTTTACTTACAACATTTTCATCTATACTTTACAGTTATCTTAATACTTTACCTATAATTTTTTTTGCAGGTAAACTGAATTTTTCTTAGAGGATGTTGAAAAAAATTGAAGTCTTCCAAGATCCAAACCTTGTAATAAATATATCACATTTATATGTAAATCTAGAATTTAAAATATCATGTGAATTGTGAACAGAGTAGAATTCTAAATGAAAGTGCATCTAAAGAGCTAGTCTCCTGTCAGACCGTCTAACGGATCTAGATCCGTTAGACGGATCTAGATCCGTTAGACGGATCTAAATATTCTACCCATTTTGCGGGGACGACCGGATACACGAAAAAAAAAGGTACGAGTATTTGAAGACAGAAACAGGATTCATCAATCTTTTTTTTCTTTTTCTTTTTATATAATTTTCGTGGGTAGTTCATTAATCAATCTCGGTTAACCTCTGCGACGAAAGGTACAACTCGAATAAGCGAGCGAAATTAAGGTACAACTCAAGAAAACGAAAGAATCGAACCATGTGCTTACGGCGGCGGCGGCCGTCGAAAAAGAAGACATCGTCGGAAACCCACTGTGTGGGGAACAACAGGGTTGCGGTGGAGAATCGAGGGACGGGTTGGCGAGACGGAGGCGCGGTGGAGCGAGCAAGCGAGGGAAGCCGAGCCGAGCCGCCGCCTCGATGAGATGAAAAAGTTCGTGTGCGTTGTGGAAATCCTCGAAACTTACCTCGGGCGTCGTCACGCGAGAACAACAAGACCGACTCATGCGCCTCTACTCTTCTCCTTCTTCATCGCTTTTGGTACCCTCAAATAAATAACCACCCCTTTTTCCTTCTTTCTTTAAAAAAATAGGTAATATTACATACCGCTTTAATTGTATTATATGTGTAGTACATTGGCGGTGATTATGTGCAAATTGTTAGTTTGTTGTTTCACCGATGGTATGGTAATTTGTGAATTCGTCTTATTTATGATGTTGGTAAGCTTAGAAAATGGCGAATGAAAAAGAAGACGTAAAAGCGAGTAAAAAATCAAACGAAAATCATGAGTTCCAACATTACAGTGTTCATCAAAGCAGCTATGGGGGCGACAGTATTGTCCCAATCCACCACCAATGATACAAGTATTAGTATCAGCTAATACTTTTATGGAGAAATACTAATACATTTTATAAGAAAAACTAATACTTTGAAAGAGTACTACGAAAATACTGTTGGTAGTATTGTGCCTACGAGTAAATTACTATGTAATTGACATTTTGAATAAAGTATTATTTTCATATATATCGAGCTTGCATATGTCCATGAATTGTTTGATATTATAAATTGAGTGTTTAAGTTGTTAAACACAGAAAGATTCAATTTATAATTCAATGCAAAGAATTAAAGTCCACGATCGGTAAATAAATATGGACAATTTATTTTGATAAGATCGTCTCCATTTTATTGAAGTTTATCTTGACTTTGGTAATAAAATTGTTAATACATTTTCTAAATGTATTGGACTGGACCACGTGAAATTAAATATTTAATTGACCAATAGATATTTAATTTCACTTGATTATCAAAATGAAAGATGTCGTCCAAGTTACTAAAAGATGAAGGACGAGTCAGCATGATTTGGAAGTTTTCATAAAAAACTTTAGATACCATACAAGAGGAGGCCCAACCCATGTGAAGATGAGTTGAATGCCAACTAATTGTTGCAAGTGGAGCAATAATTCAAGAATGAAAGAGACATCCACTTGAGGGCAATAATAGAGAACATAGAGGTCTTCTACCTCTATAAATGTCAAGATCTGCAGGAAGCTAAAGGCATCGAACATTTCCCTTAGTCTTCTATAATAAATTTCTTTTGTAATATTAGTGGAGTGTTTAGAATTTCCAGAGTGTTTTCAACTTTTAAATTTTTAGTTTTAATTTTATGTACAAGAGTGTGATAGCCTTTATGAGAGGCTAAATAGGTTTTCTCATCCCAAAAGGAGATTACTGATGTAATAAATCTTTCTTTAAGTTCTTAATAAAATAAAAGCTTTTGTTCAACATGTGTTCATAGTGTACTATTGATCTATCCCTTTGAAGAATTACTTATACGCCTGGAGTAGGAAACGAACCAAGGTTGTGCTGAGCAGTTGCTGAATGAGTCGGATAACTTGCAGATCATCTTTCCTGAGGGTGAGGTTGAATAGTGAGGAGCTGTTTGTCAAACGATCTGGGGGCAGTAGCTTTCCGACTGGTGTTGTTGCGAGCCATCTCACCCGGTGCTGTTTCGGTCAAAGAAGGTATGAATTTTAAGGGATTTATTAATTTTACGGAAGCATGTTGGGTCTGATATGGTCGTAATGGACTATTTCCATTTTCACCTGTAAAGCTTAGTTTGAAACTGATAACATAGAATCGAACGTCTTTAATTATATGACCTGTTAAGTTTATCGGCTGGAAACCTGACATGATCTATTTAAAACCTCCGAAATGGAGACTGGATCTAAGTAGGTGTAACAATGCCACGAATGAAACAGATAATAGAAACTGAAAGTGTTCATATTCTGTGATATCTGTAACGAATTTAATCATGTTTCCTTATTTGTTATAAAGGGTATAATGGGAACTTCAGTGAATATTTGAACTCTTTTAATATGGAAGGCCATAGTTGTAACTGAAATATCAAATGAGGCCATTCTTGAACTTACCCCGGACATCTTCTTGGCTTGTTGGGCCTGTGGGGGTTTCAGTCTTCAGATGCGAACATAAGAATTTGACATTCTGGGCCCGAAGATACTTTTACTTATCTTTAATCAAATCTTTAAGGCCCAATTTTCAAAATTCACTAGGAAAACTAGTGGGCCCAAATTAAAAGCCTTTTCATAATAAAAAGAAAGAGATTACAAACCTAACTATTTAAAAATAATTTTTCTAATTCATAATGGGAAAGATAAGACTATCCAGCAAACAGCCCCATATGCTGACAGCCCAAAATCAAATCGAAATCCACGCATCCCAACGAGCTTCTGCGTCATCTTTTTTATTTCCTTTGTATTTATTGTTCTTACAAAATAATTAATTTCCGTTTTTGTGTACTTGTATATATAGGCTTACACACCTCAATTTTTCTCCTTCTGTTCGCATTTATCAGATCATTTTGTATTCTATTCCAAGAAGTTGCTTGCTTTCAGCTTTTGGAGAAGATTTTTTTAGTGAAACTATGCAGAACGGTGTGGATATTCATCAACGAATTACCAGAATTTCAGCTCACCTTAATCCTTCCAGTAATAATTTTCAGGTCTATATTGCTCTTTGGATTCTTTTTCCTTCATTGTTCTGAGTGAGAAATAGGAATTTGCGTGCCTTACTTGACTTCAATATTGAATTGAGATTAGTTTAAGTACTCAAAGCAATTGACTTTGATTGCGTTTAGGTAGATTTTGGTGAGGAAAGGAAGAGGCGTGAGGAATTCGTTTGGTTTTTAGGAAAATTGTTTGAAAGAGTAGCAGAAAATATACTGTAATCGGGAAAAATTCATTTCTCTAGCAGAAGCTTTTGTGAGGAAAGTGACTCCTTAAAGAACCAAACAAGTTCGAGGTTTATGTGAATTTTTGGACAAATTCGTCCCTAATTTCGCACGTATCATGAACTTAGTCAACAAAATAGCATAAATCTCTAGAGCAAACTAAGATCATGATACATGCGAAAATACGGATTTTTGGACAATTACCTTTTCTTAAGTTGATTTTTTCAGGAAAATGTTTGGGTAAAAAGTCCAGGTATTCATGGGTAGTAGAGCTTATAATTTCTATGTATTTTTGGTCAAAAGGTGGAGGGGAGTTCGAGTTTATGGCGCAAGGATTGCCGGGCAAAAGGAGGGTCACCAGGTTTCAAAGTGGCAATATTGGGGGCAGCTGGTGGCATAGGCCAACCTTTAGCACTGCTGATGAAGATGAATCCATTGGTGTCGGTGCTTCATCTTTATGATGTAGTTAACACTCCAGGTGTCACAGCAGATATCAGCCATATGGACACTGGTGCTGTGGTAATATCATATTTCCATCCCTCATGGGTTTCCGTTAGTTTATTACTTCCCTTTATTAATTTTGCTAGCACAACTTGATTTTCAGTTTTTCTCTATATCTACGATTTCAATTGATTGGCATTATAGTATTGATAGGAAACCAGGGACTGCCTTTGTTTAAACCATTGTTTGTTGATTTATTATTGAGCTGTTAATGCTAAGCCTCAAAAGGTGGGGAAAGAGAAGGCGAAGTTAGGTTTTGTTGTAGGGTTCAAGTTTATGGCTCTAGCTTCAGCTGCTAGATGGGATCTCTTCTTGTAAAATGTTTTGCCAGATGGAAAAGGCTTTGCCAACCATTGCTTGTGGTTAAATGTCATGGTCCCTTGTTTTTATTTTTTTTGTGCTCATTTCTCGATGATGATTAGTTCTCTGGTATGAATGGGCTAGATTTGGATGTGACAGTTTTATGCTGGTTGTTGTTTGTGTAATAATTGTACTGTGACTTATGTTAAAAGGGAGCAGCTGATAAAGTAAAAGAGTTCTGTCTTGTTTATACGACAAATTTAATGAACATTGTTCATAGCCTGTGATTCAGGCTTTGGAAGTAAATAAGTCACAATCGATGCAAATTCTTTTACATAGGAATGTGATGTTGATTCAATCAAGTTTAGAGGGGAAAAGAAGAGATATTGCAATGAGGGAGGGCACACACTCACATTGCTATTTTGATAATAGATCTCAGTGGTTCAAGAAAAAGGCTAATTGGGGGAATGGAGCCTCATACCTTTTATTGTCTATTCATGAAAAGTTTTTGGAAAATGTGAACCCAAATTGTCTTCGAATCTGAACAATTCATAAACCGTAAAGTTTTGCTGTTTTCGATTGATTTGGTAGCTTCTTTGGTGTTCTTTATTAATTGCCGATGTTCTGTTCTTAGCTTGAATGCCAGCCTTTTCCCCTGCTATCTTTTACCATTTTGGATAATTTCATGGGGATGATGTCATAGGTGATAGGTTTAAGACGTAAGTTAAAGAACAGTACTGCTGAGGAATTCTAGGCGGTACACCTGTGGAGGTCCTTAATGTGAACTAGATAGCTTTAGTTAGAATTTTGAAGTATCTGTACAATTGGCTGTATACCAATGGGCTGTCTATACTGCAAGGAAATGCTCTTGTATTTGAAGCCCCAACATTATATAATCTTTTTATGATACTTTCTTAAGGGAAATAAATGAAGCGTCACCTTTCCAGGAGACATAAGATACTGATATTGAGGCAGTTATCTTCCTTGAATAACAAATATTTTGCAATCCACATGCCTCATTAGCAGGTCCACTTTTACACTTGATCCAGGGCACTGCGGATGTGTTGCTTAGTTGCTATTTCATTACATATTTGGGTATTTCACCAGAAGAAACACATCTATGAGACTGTGAAACATGTGTTCACAAATAATCCCTGATAGACTTATCTTAAATCATTAAATCATATTAGTAGATGCACATTTGTTCTAGATACCCCAAACAAGTTGATTTAAACCATTATATCAACAAAATTAATCACATTACACAGGAATTGGGCCAGTAGAATTTAACTGAATCTTTTGATCATTAGGTTCGTGGTTTTCTGGGTCAAAACCAATTGGAGGATGCACTCACTGGCATGGACCTCGTAATCATTCCTGCTGGTGTTCCCAGGAAACCTGGAATGACAAGGGATGATCTTTTCAACATTAATGCAGGAATAGTAAAGACTCTTTCTGAAGGAATTGCTAAGTGCTGTCCTAAGGCCATTGTCAATTTAATCAGTAATCCTGTGAACTCTACAGTTCCTATTGCAGCAGAGGTTTTCAAGAAGGCTGGGACCTATGATCCAAAGGGACTCCTAGGAGTCACAATGCTTGATGTAGTCAGAGCTAATACATTTGTGGTGAGCAATTTTTTTCATTAGCATCTGCTAGTTTCTCTTATGTTTTTATATATGCCCATCAGTCCATTAAACCCGTAATCCCTGTTGAATGTTGTGTTGTCCTGCTTGCAGCTTCAGAGCACTTAATTGGTTTGTTTTGAATGTGTGACTTTTCTATTTACTCCCCACTTGTTTTTCTTCATCCTATCTCTCTCACGTACTTGCATGGGAACACCACCCTGATCCTGAAATAGTATAGAATTTGATAGCCTGGTGATAGATTTTCATGTTTTAATTGACTGCTAAATTTTCACTTCTAGAAATCTCAAAATTGAAATGTCGTGGCTATTAAAAGAATATATTCACCAGATAGTTCATTTGTTTGTTCTCTATTAATAGTGCAATTGTTAGCTGGCTAATTGTCACTGTGACTCATGCAGAGAACCCCAACTTTTCGTTTTTGCTTCCTGTCACTTTCCTATATTTCTATTGTTTACTTATTTCATTTAATTTTTTTTTGGGTGCTTTATGGAGCAAGTTGAATTCCACCTGTGATAATATTGAATCTATAAGGTTAAAGTAGATTGGATTTGTGGTCATCAATTTGTTGCTTCAATGAGATATTTTCTCTTTTAAGTTGGATAGGAAGCAGAAGTCTCAGTGTCTTTTAAAAACTTGAATTGAACATTTTCTTTTCTCTTATGATGTTATGCATATTATAGCATTATTTAATGTTTCAACCATGTGAGTTTTTTTTTTCCCAAACGATAACCATATGAGTTGTTCAAGTTACAGTTTATGTACTCTTCTAGGCATCTTTTTATGAAGTAATCAACAAATATACAGTTACATCTTAAATCTATGTTACTGACCAATTCATTTTATACAATATGTCTTGTACATTAAGGCTGAAGTTTTGGGGCTAGATCCACGGGAAGTTAACGTTCCAGTCGTAGGAGGTCATGCTGGTGTGACAATTTTGCCTCTTCTCTCCCAGGTTGAGATATTGAATTGATCTCACAATAGTAATTAATCCGTAAGAGTTTGTATATCATCATTTCACTCATTTTTCTATATTACGTAGGTTAAACCTGCATGCTCTTTCACTCAAGAAGAGACCGAGTATCTGACATCTCGCATTCAGAATGGCGGGACTGAAGTGGTTGAGGTAGGCTTGAGTCTTGATTGGAAATAAATATTCCTTTCTTTATAATAATAAACAATTATCCATGGCCTACCACATTATAAGATGTGCCTAATGCATGTTTCAAGTTCTAAATACATAAGTGTGCTAGGTTTGAACGAGTTCCTGTGTAACTAGAGAAATGACATGAATAGATTGCTTGGGAGGAAAATGAACATTTAGGAGGTAGGACTTTCTTTACTTCTGAGATTTCCAGAAAAGATTTGCTTGCAACATGAACTTGAATATATTGCTTGTTACTCGAGTCGGCAAAAGTCATTCGCCAAGGTGCAACCATGCAAGGGACAACATGGAGCTCTTTTTTCTCCCTTATTGGACCCTTGTTGGATAAGGTGCATTTCGTGCACCTTTTTGTGCGTTTTTTCCAGGAGAATGGTGCAGTAACTGTGCTTCTAACTAAAGTTGCTTCTTTCGTCTTGGGGGGAGGGGGAAGTATTTTGGGTTGTTTGGAAATCAAGTACAATTATGTGGGAGGACCGAAACTTATATTTTTCACAAAAAAAAAAATTGTGCTGTGAAAATGCCTCACGGCGCAAGAGTTCGTACATTTATTTTTGCCTTGCTCCTAACACCCTATAAACTTTGATGCTTCCACATGCCCTGGACAGCTAATGAATATGAATTAATTCATTAATCGAATTACTTTAATTGCTGGCAAATGTCCAGCTCTTCACTATTTTGAAAATGCTGACTCAATGATTGTTTACAAATTACTGGTGTCTGTTGCAGGCCAAAGCAGGTGCAGGTTCTGCAACTCTTTCAATAATGGTAGGCAGCTAGTGCTCTACTACTACTGCTACTTGTTTTTTCAATGTCAGCAAATTTTGACGGACAAATATTAATATATGCTACAGGCATATGCTGCAGTCAAATTTGCTGATGCTTGCTTGAGGGGATTGAGGGGTGATGCTGGCGTTATTGAATGTGCATTTGTGTCTTCTCAGGCATGTTTTCGCTGATTTTTTTGTTGGGATTTGCCAGATTGGATGTTCCTTAATTGCATCACCTGAACCTGTGCTTTTTATCCATAATATGTTAAATTGTGGAGTTTTGTCTCAGGTAACTGAACTTCCATTCTTTGCTTCAAGAGTGCGGCTTGGGCGTAGCGGAGTTGAGGAGATCTACCCCCTTGGTCCACTAAATGAATACGAAAGGTGTGCACAAAGATGCTTTATACCCTTCCTGTTTCACTTCCAATGTTCATGCCTCATATATGTGGGGAGTGTTTGCGAACACTAAAAATTAAAGTGATTCTCCGTTTTTGTTTGAAAAAATTCACTTTTTAGTGTTTTCAAATGACAACCTTTGTTTTGCTTTTGCTCTGCTTCATTTAATCAAAATTTAAAAGCTGGGGTTGGGGTTGTTCTGATTTTGCAAAAGTGCTTTTAGTAATTTTATAAATAAAAAGAAGTTTGATTTTGACATTTTGATCCTTAATTTTTTCCATGATCCTAAAATATATTTTCTCTAATACAATAATGGCTTCCTATCCAAAAGCTCATCTTGAAACGTTTTTTTCTTTATCACTTCAACTTTAGTTTCGACTTTTAGCTTCTATTTGCAAATACAATCAACTTCTGATTTTCAACTACATTTAGCTTCTGCTTCAATAAACAACTTTTTCTAAATGCAGAAGTGTTTGCAAATACTCTTTAGGAAATCTTGAACTTCCGATTAGTGTTTTAATTAATATCCATTTCTGCTCTTCTCAGGGTTGGGTTGGAGAAGGCAAAGAAAGAGCTGGCTGGAAGCATTGATAAGGGTGTTTCTTTCGTAAGGAAATGAGCATATGGCGATTTAAGGTTGTTTCCCATCAAAGCTCACTTACAATCGTGGTTTTGGAATAAGTTGTAGCATTTGTTGTACTCAAAACTGGACAGATTTGAGTTCTGGAATTTGCAAATCTAGTTTCAGGCAAGAATTTTAATGTATCTGTTTAGAGAAAAATAAAGATGATAGATGAATAAATCATACCATTACTTATCTATTTCTGTCTGTGGAGGAGGTTTACATGTTACAATATCAACACTGTTCTAAATGTTGTAATATTTTTACCAAGATGACAAAATGGTTAACAGAATGAAATGAAAACCCGCTCAATTGCGCAAGGCCTAGCAGAGTGCCTGCATCTGAGGCATGATATTGGGCCTTCCTGTTGATTGATTACTACATGATGTATTACATGAATTAGTTTATTAAAGTACTAGTGAGTCCAATTATCGTAGCCCAATCCACTTACTGGTCTGATTATGATATCTTTCACTGTAATTGAAACAATTTGGAAGACCACTATACTTTTTTTTTTTTTTTGAGAATAAGACCACTATACTTGATTGATAGAGAACTGAAGATGAAGTCTAAAAGGGGTTATAATATTTATTCTATATTTTTATTTTGGTTTGTTTTCTATATTTTGAATTTCAATAAATTTTCACGAAATAAACATTTTCTGTTTGGACTTGAAATTCTGAAACTCTTGTTCAAAAAGAAGTTTTATATAGATTACAAATTCTGAAATCATAATTGATTAAAGCCCCTTGCCTTTTCAGTCCGATGCTGTTTCAATCTGATTGCCCTAAAATTGCTCTACTTGTCTGCTTACCTACAGTACATGCAATAATATATGTGGCATGGCCTCGGTCTTTTCTTTTGTTTCTTTTCAGTCATTGTTTGAGATTGAAATATAACATTGTTTTCTCTTTTCTCCTAGTGATTAATTTCCCTGGATATGGGTGGGGTACGATGTATTCAATATCATTGGATTGCAGATGATGGTGGTCGGCTAGCTACTCCAGTGACATTAATACATTGAAGTTTTGCAACTTTTTTTAATGAGTTTGGAGGAGTGGAGAGAATGAAATAAATCTGAAAAAAAAAATCAAAGATCGTACCTTGGTTCTTGATCAACGTTCTTGCAAAGAGTGACGGATATCAGTTGAACTACAAGACTCGTGTAATAGAAGTTTTGCACTTAATTTTACAAAAAAGTTACATTTTTCTTGTGAAGTATATAGTTAAATGATATAAATTGGTCTCAGAGTAGTCAATTTAAATTAATTTTGTGTGCTGCTCATATTTGATTTATGTATTCATGTAAAATTTGGCCTACTTATGTTTCCTCCTAGAAACACTAATTTGAGTATTTTTCTTTTAAAAAAAATTAGTGTGTAAACACTAATTTATATTTTTTTAAACACTAATTTAAGTCTTAGTGTCAAAGGATTGAAATGTATTTAAATGAAATATATGGTTCATATATTTTTCATGAAGGAAGACTATTCGATTTTAGGCAGACAACATAGGTCACAGTTTTATACACCTTTTTTTTTTGAGGGAACAGTTTTATACACTTACACATTAATAATTACTACAAAAAACTTCCAGTCGATATAGTCTACCGACAAAAATGACTTTGTCACTATATAAATTTTATAGCTAACTACAGAACACCGTCATAATAAAAAATATTATTTTCCCCCAAAATTATTCCAATCAGTGCTGATAATCACACATAATTTTTAAATTTATCGACAAAATCATTTCTAGGCATTTAACAACAATTTTAATTTATTTTGATAAATATTTAATACACTTCTAATTATATTAATATTTAACTACATATCTTCCTATAAGTAAAATTGGATTTCTATTGTAGTGATTTGTGTTTGCAAAAGCTGTAGGTTGGAGATATTTTACAGAATTATTAATTGATATGGAATCTATGTCAATAAAAAAGTGTCGTGGATGAACAAGTCCCCACTCCCCGCCCCATATTCTAACGTTAATCTATGTTCAGCTTTTATCTGAAATAATTTAAAGTTGTTAGTATGGAAAATTCTCTTTTTGCTTCACTTTACAGCTCTACCTCTGTCCTGCTTCCCACTACGCTATTCACGTTGAATTTTCCAAACTTTACAATCGCTTTTAGATTTTTTAGAATGGCCCCAGAAAATCCTTTTCCTTACTTCAATGCATGTTCAATATCCACCTCTCAAAAATATAAAAACATAACGGCAATTTTTTTTTTTTCTTTAACTTACACCACTTTGACATTTCATCTTTTTTCTTTTTACTTTTTAAAAAATAGTCATTTTTCTCAACAAAAAATTGAGATTTGGTCCTCTTACCTGCTATAGCAGGTTATTTTGACCTGTTGAGCTGATGTGACATTTTTATTTTCAAAGTTTTTAATTTTCATTTAAAAGCAATATTTACATCTTATATGGCATCCTAGTTGGCTTAAATGATGGAAAATTAATTAAATAAAAGATTGTTTTTGAAAAATCTGAAAATATTATCTAAAAATTCTGAAAGTTGTTTTACTAAAATTAAAAATTATTTGAATTTTTGTAACAAACTTATAAAAAATTAAAAAAATATTTTAAAATCTAAAAAATAAAGTATATAAAATCTGATAGTTTTTGTAAAAAACTAAAAATAGAAAAAAATCGAAATTGTTTTAAAAGTACAAAAAATAAATATGAAAATTGTCAAAAAAAAACTATAAACTGTTTTTAAAAAATCTGTAATTTATTTGAAATATTATAATCTATTTTAAAACGTCGAAAATTGTTCAAAAAGTGAGAATTTGTCTAAAAATCTGAAAATGGATTAAAAACAAAGACTTTTTGAAATTTTTATAAAAAAAGTATCTGAATTTTTTTGTAAAATAAAAAATATATAGAGTAAAAACTTAGAATTATTTTAAAAAAACTATAAATTATTTTTCAAAAATCTAAAAATTATGCCAAATATGTAAAATAAATCTGAAAATCAAAGGAAAAAATCTGAAATTTGTTTAAAAATTAGATTATTTTATTTATTTGGTGTAATTGTCGAATGTTTTTTAAAAAAAATTTCCAAAACATAAATATAATACTAATATACTAGTATCTAAACACTCATATATATTATATTATGATATTTTGATTAATTACAGCGGCAATGAAATTTATTTATTTTTTATCTTTTTGTGATAAAGTTGTTACTATAGACTATAGTGACTTAGTCTATAGATAATATTAGTTTTTTTTTTCGAAACGTCTATATGTAATTATTAATACAGTAAATTGACAAAATAAATATAATATTATTTTAAATCGTGGGTGAATGTGTAAGATTTCTCAGTAGTTAATGCACATCAGTGACCATATATACCAAATTTTGTTACTATTAAATTTATGAAGGTTATTAGAGCGACAATAAATTTTTTTGATCAAATTTATATAATTAGTGACAAGTTTTAATTAGAATGCACTTGATTTCTTGTAGTGTATTCATTTTTTTTCTTTTTACATATTTTACAAGTATATTACGAGTAAGAGATGAAACTAGTTGGTGTGCAAATGCTCAAAAATGAAATGTGGCCTAAGGGTCTCTCCAAGTAGGGGTATCAATCGTGTCGTGGTTTTACACAGGTATTATAGGTCTGACACGAACCCGAACCCGACCTGTTTAATTATTCGTGTCAAGATACACGACCCGAACACGACCCATTTATAACACGGGTAACCCGACACGACACGAAAAACCTGTATAATTTAAACTTGACACGAAAAAAATAAAATGAAAAATCAGAAAAAAATGAAATTACAGATAAAAAATAAATCAAATATTAAAAATTGTTAAAAAACTGCATTTAATAATTTTTTCACCATCATATAACCAACTAAAACATCATAAAATATTAAAATAATATATCACTATAAAATTAAATGGGTTACATAGGTCAATCGTGTCGACCCGCGGGTCGACCCGACCTGACCTATTTATTTTTCGTGTTATCCGTGTCCGACCTGATTTTGACCCGAACCTTTGTTAAGTGTTGTACTGTATCTACTAAATTCGTGTTAGGTTCGTATCGGGTTATCGTGTCGTGTCACAAATTGACGCCCCTATCTCCAACCCCACTCTATCCCAAGTGAAAACACCAAAATGAAGCTAAATTCTTAAGTCCAACGCATCTTCATTTTCTGTGTCAAATTAGCCTTTCAATAGTATTGTGCCAAATCTGGCGCAACACTGTACATTATGTTATCCCTATTCTTTTTCTTTTTCCTTTTTTTTTTGTTTTATAATGGATTTAAGATTGTTTTTGTTTTCTTTAAATTGTATAAAAGTTCTATCTTTATCCAGATTGTTTATTCAAATAGATTATTTGTTATTATTATTATTTTACATATATACATAACTACTTTTAATAAAATTTAATAATTATATATATTCTTGGTATTAGCATAAATGGTGTATAATAAGTTATAAAGATTAGAAATAAGATAATTGAAATAATTTTTATATACTTTAATATTATGCTTTTACATCTACTAAAATAATTTTGCTCTTATTTATTCAAATATTTTATGCATATTAATTAATTTACTATTATTTGTATTATATTAAAATATGTTATTTAATTTATTAAATAAAAATACATTTTCTATGTATTATATTAATTGTTTGTAGATATTTTATGAAATAAAATAGTTGTTGTAATTGAAAACTAAGGAATATTTAGAGAATATTTTTTTAGTGTAGATTTTGAAGTAAATGGATTGGAGGTGCATTTGAAGTTTGGTGCACAAATTACACTATTTTAGTGCAAAAGTTGCACTAAATTAAAATTTGTGGTTGGAGATGGCCCAAGGCCCTCTCCAAAGTCCAATTCAACTCTGTAACTCCCACTAAAACACCATATATATAAGTGTAGACACGATCCAATCCAGCTTTATGTCCTTTATCAAATTTGGCGTAGCGCCTTTGTAGATGATACACCTCCAGCACTACACTTGGTGTAGCATCTACCATTTACATGTGCTCCTTAGAGCGTGGATGTATTATAAGCACTGTCCAACTTTCGATCAAATAGGACATGTGAATGGTAGATGTTATACCAAGTATAATGTTGCAGGTGTATCATCTACAAAACCTTTGGTGTAGTGAATAGTGTTGCACCAAATTTGATGTAATACAGAAAATCAGATAGTGTCTAATGGCTAACATTTTCATGCCCAGACCGGTTTGGGGTTCGATCCCACTACTCCCTCCCCTCATAGAATGTGTATATGTACTTAAAAAAATGGTGTGATACCAATATTTCATCTAGCCCCCAATTTTCTTCTGCTTGAAATTTAAATTTCATTTGTATCCCACACATTGTACAATAATTGATTTATAATATGGTTTTAAATATTTAGGTTTGGTTTATAGTTTTAAATATTTAGGTTTGGTTTATAGTAATTGTTTGGATGAACGTTATAATAATAATGGATTATATAACTAACAAATAATTAAAATTTACCATAAATTATAATTTAAATTAACATTTTGCTATAAAATATAATAATTAACAAATTGTGACCATTTAAATTGAAAGAGATACTAATATTCTTGCATGAAATAACATTACTTGTAATATAATTAATTAATGTAATATTAGCTAAATGTAATTTTTATTTAGTAATTAATAGTAATAAAATATAAATACATAATATAATAGTATAAATAATAAATTTATTTTAATTTAATGAGTTAAAGATGATGTTGGCAAAATTATACCAAAACACCATAGTGGTGTATCCAGTATCCATCAAATTTGGTGCAATAGTATGTCGGTACTAACTGACAAAGAGCATTGACCGGATGTGACTATTTTGTTCATAAGATTCTCTTTTCGCTGTTTTTTTTGTGAGAAAATGCAAAATGGTTTTTAAACTAAATAACTTTTTCTCATTTAATTTATGATGATTAAGCTTGCACTATCCAAAGGAAAATGACTGGTTCCGATAAACCTAATCTTAAAAGTTTGATGATTGATTGCGCTAATTATGGAGTGAGAGGAAACAACATAAATAGTAATAGTAACACAGAACTTAATCATACATAAAAAATATATCTATGTAAATATTCTATTTAAATAAATGGAAATATATAAAAGAAAGTAAAAGGTGCGTTGAGAGATAGGTATTTTTTTCTAAAACAGAATAGTAATGTCAATAGAAGCAAACAATATCTTTTAAGCATGGGTTGCAATTTGTCACACAACAGGAATCTAGCATGTTGTAAGACAATCTTCATTAGTTCGCACTACTTTGATGCAGAATTTGCACTACTCTGATGCGGAATTTGGATTCTATCTCCAACAGTTTGCACTACTTTGTGCACTAAAAAAGAATTCATTTAAATATTGATTTTTATTACATTATAATTGCTAAAAATATTACATAAGTAATTTTATTTAATATAATATTTGTTAAATATTTTAATTTTAAAATTAAATAAATTCAAGAAAATATAAAATTTAATAAAATTAATGCAAAATTAAAATAACAATTAATAGAATTACATATGTATTATTAAAAAAAATTATCACATATAATTGAATTAACTTTTAATATTATTTTTTATTAGACTCACTGAAATATAAAATTAATAATAGTATATAAAGTTAAAATAAACCAATAACAAATTAAATAAAAAAAACCAAAAGTATAATGACTGAATTTTATAAAATTGTCAAAAGTATGTAAGTATAATTTTGGAATAAATTAATTCATGATGATACAACTCATATTACCCATATAAATGAATTTGGCTAACCCTACTTTTAAGGTAACCTTTGTTCACCAGATGCCACATGAAAATGAATTATAGAATAGTTTCAATTTTTGAATTATTGGATCGTTAATGTTACGTGCAAGAGTAAATGGGACCAGGGTTATATGAAAAAGATAGGATGTCTAATTGCACAATTTTTCATGGATTCTACAAATATGCTCTTTCTTTTTCGGCAGAAAAGCTTTTGTCCTTTTTGAATATTAATTGACCAATAGCTTTAATCTTCTCGAGTTGCTTAATTGGTATAGATGGAGATGGTTGTTACAGTCTTTAAGGGAGATTATATATGACTTGACCAATTAAGAAGTAGATTTGGAGATGTTTCAAAAAAAAAAAAAGAAGAAGAAGAAGAAGAATGAGTGGATAGAAATGTGAAACTAATAGTATTCCCAATAATTTTAAAAAATAGTTAATAGTATTCCCAATATTAGAATCCTAAGTCTTCCTCTCATGGCCACTAGCGGACGGAGGATTCCAGTATTGAGGCGAAAGAAAAGACCGAGTTTACAAATTTAACCAATGAGAGAAAATACACATATACTACCATAATTAATGGCTTTTTATATTGTAAAAGACAACTACTTGAAGTTTTTATCAAATTCTGAGGAGCAATTGTAAATTAATTCATTTATCTTAACTACAAAAAAATTGAAAATTTGGGGAAAAAAAACTTTTGGAAAGGGCAACAACCCCTATCTTCGCGGTGCTCGTGGCCTCATGGAAAAGTGAGGCTAGATGTATGCATTTCTTCTGCCGTTTGAAGTTTAATTGGAAATCATATTTTTTAAGTTTAAATTTTCGACAAATATCATTTGTTTAGTGATACTTGATTTAATAAAAATACCTCTCAGTACTCTTAGAAGAAGAAAAACAGTGATTTTACAATACTAAAAAAAAAATTTGAAAGACAAAGTAATTGAAATAAAAAAAAATATAGGGAGAGATTCAAACTAGGTGAATTTCAAATTAAACAAAGGTTCAAAATACGTCCCCAACTCGTTTATAATAGTAAAATTCAACACTAGATGGAATGATTTTGAGAAAACTTGAGTTGTCCTATTATATACCATGCATAATTTGACCATACAAACACTACAAGGAAAATATGGTAGGACAGCGCTTAAAAGATATAATGGTTTTTTCGCTAAATTATTGTTTTTGAAGTATTACAACAATTGTTATAAGACCATTGTCTATTAGCGCATTTATTTTAAAGAAACAATTTTTGGGTGCCTAAACCGTTGTCCATTACACCACTATTGTTTTAAGGACAACAGTTTTAGATATTTTAACAACGGTGTATTAAAGACGTTGTCTTTTAGCGATTTTTTTGAGTACGTATTGTGGGAGGGATGGAGTGTTGGGAGTCGAACCCAAAATCTCTAATTTGAGTATGAGAGCCTTAAAAATATGTTGTCACAGACTCACGTTATGCTAATTTATTAATTAAGAAAATTTAATTTAATTATATATAATTAACTTTACTTATTTTATTGAAAGATATAAAAAAATATTAGTGTTATGTATTTATATTGCCAATTTAATTAAGAAAATTAAATTAACTATATATATAATTATTTTAGTTATTTGGTTGAAAAAATAAGAATTTAATTAGGCTTATGTGTTTTTATAATTCTAATTTAGGAAACTTGAATTAATAATATATAATTATTTTAGTAGTGTTATGAAAATTATAAAAATATAATCAGTGTTTATGTTTTCTATTATGCTGATTAAACTAATTAAGAAAATTAATAAAAATTATAGAATCATTCTAGTTATTTTATTGAAAATTATACTAATTTTATTAGTCCTATGTTTTTATAATGCTAATTTCATTAAAAATATTAACATAATATATTTTATTAAAAAATATAATAAATTTATTAGTCTTACGTTTTTATTATGCCAATTATATTAATAAAATCAAATTTATTATATAAAACTACTTTAGTGATTTTATTTAAAATTATAAGAATTTTATTGGTCTTATGTTTTTTTATTTTTCTAATTTAATTAAAAATTGAATCAATCATAAATAATTATATTAGCTATTCTGTTGAAAATTATAAGAATTTCATTAGTCTTATGTTTTCATTTTGAATTTAATTAAGACAAATAAATTAATTATATATAATTATTTTGTTATTTTATTTAAAATTATATGAATTTTTTTAGTATTATGTTTTTTTATTATGCTTAGTTTTTAAAGAAAATTAATTTAATCATATATAAAACTTTAGTTATTTCATTGAAATTATAAAAAAAATAGTCTAATTTTCTTATTAATCTTATTCAATTATTTTAAATTGATTTTTTGAAGCTTCACCATCTTTTGGTGAAAGAATGTTTTAAAATATTTTGTTTTACAAATAATCTTTAAGAATTGAGGTTGGTCCAGTGGTTAGACTCTACATTAATTGTTTAGTAATGAGTTCGAATGCATCGTTGTCGTTTAGCAGATTTTGATAGTGAAAATCAAAATCTTAATTCAATTTCATTTCTAAATTGTCATGCTTATATAGTTTCTAGCAAAACTCACTCGTCTCCTTCTAATCTAATGTTGCATACACACGAGTTCGAACGTGTACGGTACAGAGTACACCCTCTTCATCGATTATATATAAAAATAGTTTTGTTTTAAATCGATAATAATAAGAGAGAATCTTGGGCCACTAGACTAGAAGACTGAGAGACAGACAGACCATGAGACCATGAGACAGACAGACAGACCACTAGGTGGGCCGGGTTTCCTCTCTGAAAAACAAATCTATCATCTCATGAACCAATAATCTAAAAGTATCCGCGTAACCCTAATTAGTCCCCGACTAGCCACAGGAATGGATCCATAAATTTTTTCAACGGAAGCGCAAAATGAGTACTATAGTTATAAACTAGATGCTATAAAAGATACCCATATTTTTTGGAAAAAAAAAAAACACTTCTTTATGCAAATTAGACATTGGTTTATGTACTGTTTTGTTGTACTTTTGCATGCCCAGGGTTAAACTTTTTGGACTTTTATGTGTTTTGACCAATTTTTATGTTATTTTTTGTCTATATGTTGTTTCTTGATTATTCTATGTTGTTTTAACGTTGTTTCTATTGTTTCTATGTTGTTTCTATTGTTTTTTGGTTGTTTCTATGTTGTTTCCGTATTGTTTCGGTGTTTTAATATATTGGATTAAAAACTGGATTGTGTTGTTTCTGTTTTGGTTTTTGTGTTGTTTCTATATTGTTTAAATTTATTTTGTTTCAATATGTGTTTTTTCAAGTTGTGTTTCTTAGTTGTTTCTGGGGTAACGAGTATATGATTGATTTTTTTTGTGACATATATTTTATTTCACTGAAATTTTATTAGCAGAAACATGTTCGAAATAACTTTGAAAAACACGTTAGTGTAAAAACATATTTTTTCCAATAATGTAAGGCAATTTTGTTTATTTTCGTATAAAATACATCAAAAATAAAATAAGCACAATTATAAACTGCATCAAAAAAATTAAGGGGTCACACTTTATTTTTTTCTAACTAATTAATAGTTTTGTAAACAAATAGTGAAAATAATAAAAGAAAAAAATAGAAAAATATTAAGGGGGGCATGTACCCCGTAATGGGGGCTATGTGTCCGTCTTTGGCCACTAGACTTATCATGTCCGTCTTTGGCCACCAACTGCGTAACACCTAGCGCTTTTTAGAACATTATCATATATTGTTACCCAGCTTTCTTATATTTCATTTACTCTTTTATGAAATTTTTACATCAACAAATAATAATATTAATATTTTAGGAAACCAATGTTACGTTGGAAAAACTGGTGGTGTATATCGAATGGCTGGAAAATCGAGCAGAGTTTTAATACGAAAATAGATGTCGAGGCAAGAGTTAGACTCTTTCTCTTTAAGACAAGATTGCCCCGCTCACGGTGCGTGCGGTATGCGGCAATTGTCTCCCAAGATACAATGACAAATACTTGCGATAGTTGCACTACAAATCGCAAGCACAACGAATTTTCTGATGTGATGAAATGATTCTGGGGGCTGCTATATATAGAGCTTCTGGTGCCTCTTCAGACTGGGTAGAAGTGCCTCTTCAGACTGGGTGCAACCCCTGGTCCGGTGTAGTCTTCACCGTCAGATCGCGCCCTGTGGTTAACAGCTGCGATCTGATGGTCCCGATCGCATCTGACTGAAGGGACACACCATTTGGCATATACCTCTGCACACTGGACAGTCGTGTCCAGTCACGGTGTCCGTCAGCAAACAGACGCATCCAATCAGCGCCACGTGTCGCCATTCGGACGATTCTGCCAAGTCACCGAGCCATTGGACTGAACCCTAGTTCGATTTTCCAAAACTTTAAGGCTCATCGCGATGATGTGGAGTGCTCCTCTAAAGCGCCCAATGCGACTATGTGCGACGTGTGCGAGCCCGGCTCCAGCTCAGACGGTGCTCTGCACCGTCCTCGGTGCCTTTTGAGCTAGCCAAAGGCTAGTCAAAATTGACTTGGTCCACTAGGGTGTACCATAAGGAGTTCCACTTGAATACTCCTTATTAGTGGTGAAACTCTTTATTAACTAGTCAAACATTCAATATGTTTCCTATGTGGGATATGACTTTCCATACTCCCACCCTTTTATATTCCATATATAAAAGCATTTTAAGTGGTCAACTTAAAGCATTTATTTTTCATTCACCCGATATTGGTTTTGAGAAATTCAACATGCTAAACTCATCTGCCCGCGGCGTAGATGACGTTTATCTCATTTATTTCATACTTCGAATAAAGGAAACTACTTAAATAATTAGTCAAAATTGGATCAAAACCCAATTTATAAAACCAATTCCAACATGTTAGTGCGACAACTTATATAGTTTTATGTTTGTATCACGCTATTCCTTTTTTATAAACGTTAATTCATTATTCATGTGGAGAACAAATAGTAAATCAAATACTATGCGCACTAAATATGTATCCGTTTATAGAATACATATACAAATCATTTCATAACAAACAACATATCATTGTACTTCCATAATATAAATCAAACCATACACATAAAGGTTAAAAATCAATTTATGTACCATAAGTGAGGATGGAACCTAAGACCTATCAGCTAAAATTAAATTTGAAACTACATCTTTTATTAAAATTTGAAGAAAAATATTAAGATAATTTGTACTGAAATGGATATTAGTATTTTATTACATTATTAATCAATTCCTTTTAACTATTTATAAAATTACATTTCATTAGAAACGTTAAAAAAATTGAACATTTATATGGCATGCGACGTACCTGACGGCCATTTGAAAAGTGTGCATAGTTCTGTCGGCTGCCATAAATAAAAATGGATCCTCTCTATTTAGGAGATGTAAATTTTTTGTGCATTTGGAGAGAGAAAGACACATGTGCATCTATACATACACCAATACATACACATACATATATATAAGTGTATGTATAGATGCACATGTGTCTTTCTCTCTCCAAATGCACAAGAAATTTACACCCCCTAAATGGAGAGGATCCATGCTCAAGTTATTTCCGGAAATTCTTTTCTGCTGAAATAAAGTTGGTTACATGTATTTTGCGTCAAAACTGTTAAAATTCGTATATTCTTTCACGAGTTAGGAGTGCAGAACCCTAATACTTTTTTAATTTTCGTGCGAGCTAAAGAGGTTAAACACATTTACATGCATTCTCCCTGCCAGGGATTGAGCAGTCAATCAAGATTCTGTACAAATCTCTTTTTTTTTGAAAAAAAAAAGATATTGTAAAATGAATTACAATTGATATTTTTTTTGAAAAATACTATATTTCGATTAAGAGTACGATTGATGGGGTAAAATTATTTTTTATTATTGTCAACTTATTTCATTATTTAAGTATCAAATTAATGATTTATATGCAAATAATCATTATTTAATGGGTCCTAATATATTAATAATTGGTCCATTATATTAGACCCAAATCATTATTCCAAGCTCATAAGGCTCAAATGGCCCACGAAGCCAGTCTACTAAACAAGGCTCATGAGACTCAACGTCCCGAGTATAATACCATATATCCATTAATTTGAGTATAAATAACTCATCTTCATTCATTTGTATGTAACTTGAATTAATTAATTTATTACTCTGCTTTGTATTAAACTCATAATCATTGTTGACTTAAGTATCGGAGATGCTTTCCTGATGCAACATATGAGCTTTTCTGATTGTCTGTTCGTGTTACAGACTTGTTCCATAACAAGGAGTTTACTATTAATTCAGAAGACCTTCACAAGATTTTCCTAGACGTCCCATGACTTTGTAAGTACCTTAGCTATTGAAGTTACCTCAACGATTGGACTATCTACCTCACTTGAATGATTTGCATTTTTAAGCAGCATTAACGATGAAATGATTTTTTTTTTTAAAAAAAGCAGTAAATTTCCGAGAGTACTAATACACCCAGAGTAAATAAGGAAGTTTCGATTCTTTACAAATTGCAAGCAACCACAGGAAAACCCTGTGAAAGTTTTTCTCATGGGATAGGGCAAATATTCCTGCAATTTCAGCCATCTTCGAGTCATTAATACGAAAAGAAACAAACCAAACACCTGCTTTTTACTTAATTAATGTGACATTCAAAAAATTATAAAGCACCAACCCAACATGCAAAAACAGCTATTTTCCAACACCCTATTCAAATTTTTACACCTCCAAAAAACGAAAATCAATAAATGTTTGTCCCAAAATCAACAAAGAAAAATCGATCCATCCATCCATCAATCTGTCTGATCTAATCTGATCAGGCACAACACTTCCAAATCGCATAAATCCAACGGTTGCGGGATCGCCAAGCATCACTACTTGCCTTGTCAAATCAACGTGCCAAGTCCCATAACCCACTATGAATTAGAACACAATTATACCACTCCCTCCGTAACATTAGAATTTCATATGAACTTTAGATATAGATTGAAATATATAAATTCAGAAAAGATAAGCAATTGTCAATATGCTTTTTATTTTTTGTCCGACTTTCTGAACTTAATTGTATCTACATATATAGTTAAATCTCAATAAAGTTAATAACATTGGGACTGAAAAAATATATTAATTTAACGAGATATTAAATAATCAATAAATTAATAATCTATTATTTTATAGAATTATTGCTTGCAGAAAAAATTACTGAAGACAACTTTCATGTTCATCTAGAAACTATTGAATTATGCAACACATATATTGAATTATTTTTCTTGTCAAGAAATAAAACACCAAAAGATTCAACCTTGTAATACGGATATTGTGCAACTACATATATACTTAAAAACATGACATTATATTGAATAAATTTTTGACCTAAGATAAAATCACACTTAAAGTTCTTATATGAGTTAAAAAAATCAGAAATGAGATTAAATGTGACATCAATTTCAACAAGTAGTAAAAATAACATTTGATCATTTTTATATACTTTTCATAGATTAATCATAAATGTAATATATATATATATGCATATTAAGAAATTATTAATTAATTTATTGCATGGGGCCTATATGAATTAATCCCATATATATATATATATATATATATATATACAATTTTATAAATTTAGTTAATTATTAATTTAGCATGTTGTTCCCGAGTCGGAACCAACCAAAAATATTATTTAAGCAAAATTATTAATTAATTAAGGTTCTATTGTATTGATTAAGGGCAACAAACTTGAATTATGAAAGTTTATTTTTAGAGAAGAATTATAAAATTAACAGTGTACGTATATGTTGTCTCACCATTACTTTTAAAATAGTGAATTAAAGCAAGTTGCATCACACTTTTAATTTTAAAAGGGTGGATGTTTTACAATTGCAAAAACTAAACTTCATTGTGCAAGATCAAAATTAAAAATGAAAAATAGATAAATAAATAAATTTAGTAAAGAGAGATTGCCCTTTATCTTACGGCATGATTGGTATGAATGAATGGAATTAGGTTGGAATGGAATGAATTTAGGAATGGAATAGTATTAGGAATGGAATGATGTAGTATTACTATTTCTATGATTGGTATGTACAAGGAATGGAGAAATGAATGGATGACGATTTTTTACTTGATTTAAATATCTTGATTGGTAATTATAAATTAATGATAGTAATTGAGAAAAATAATTTTAAAGTATCAAATTTTCTTAAATAAGATTCTTTAAATAAATTTTATTAAATATGTTATTAAGTAATTGATATAAGATTATTTTAATGTGTGCTAAATAATATATATTTATATCTATGATATCAAATATATTTTATATAATATTTTTAGGGATAATTACAAAAACACCCCCGAGATTTGGGCTAATTACAAAAATCCAGAGATGTTTTAAAATTACAAAAATCCCATCGAGGTTTGATTATGGGTTAAATTTAAGGGGTAACTATACTATTTTTATAAATATCGGGAGGTTTTGATATTTTTTTGCTTATGAAGGGAAAAAAATGTAAGACAGAATCAAATCTCAAGGGGTTTTTGTAATTTTAAAAAATCTCTGGGTTTTTATGTAATTATCTCTATTTTTTATAAGAAAATATAGAAAATCACCAAAAGAATTCTATATCAAAATTTTGATTTAAATATTAAATATTTATAGAATTGACTATGATTTATTAAAATATTATATATAACTCATATTTAAATTTAAATAATATTTTTTATTTATAACACTATTTTTCAAAAATATAGATTATATCCAACATTTTTAGTCATTTATAGAAAGATAATTTTATTAAAAATAAAATTTTAGTCATTCTTGATGATTGGGAATAGCTAAACCCATGTGGGGAGAGGAGGAATGGTCATTTCCTTACTTTTGGGAATAGGGATTCTGGGAATGAATGAATATTCCTATTACTAAAGATACCAAGACGTCAACGAGAATGAAATGAAACAGGAAACGCCATTCCATTCCTATCCCATTCCCACATACCAATCATGCCGTTAATGTTTTCCAAATAAACCATTGCAGTACATGACAATGTGACATGCACTTGCACGCGACAAAAATGGTGCAATAATGATATACGTGCGGTTTTCCAATCTGATCATAGATCAATTAGTAGGATTTGGACCATTGTTTAATTTCTATTTTATAATGTCCCGTTCAACTTAGTTAGAACTAAGTAGCATTCAAAAACCATAAAGAATATCATATATCGGATGCCAAATAGGTTAATAATGTACCAGAAAAGTGTTCCACTCAAAAAAAAAAAATGTACCAGAAAAGTGTAATCATTCTGTCTTTCTTTGTTACGTCTAGGTCGTAGGCCCCAATTCTTGGACTCTTGTTTTCAATTTTTGCTCTCATTACCATAAACTGCACATACTAATTTAGCTTATCCTTCTGAAAACTAATTTTAATAGACGTGTTTGGACATTAGAATGAATGTATAAAAAAGCATAATCTCGAGTAATTTGTAGTTTTCGACAAATAATATGTACACATGGACGATTGTGGTAGTAATCCGTGGGCAGATTATACAGGCAGTTTGGTCTTTGAATAGCTAGTCTTCAGCTTCTAATTATAGTTAGACCAAGAGAATTAAATGTATCTTGGTTGGTTGAGTATTTGTAACTCAAATCATTGGGTTGGGATCGATTTACACCAGTCTCACCCTTCCCAGAATCTTGTAATACTAAAAAACAAAATTACTTCCTCCTATTCGAAAAAAAAACATTTTAGGGAAAAAAACGCACATTAAGGATTGTGTTAAATAGGAGTAATCCAATATACCCTTAATTAATCATAAATGTTGTTTTGGAACAAAACAAATTTAGTCATTAGTGTGTGTTGAAAAATGATACGTTTAAGGGTAATTTGGGAAAACGTTTTATCACCAACATTGAAAATGTCAAAACGACATTCTTTTTGGAAAAAATTAATGTGCCAAAACGACATTTATTGAATGGGATGAAGTGTAATTTAGACTGGGCGATATTTCTAAAGCCGTTAACACTTATTGAATGGGATGGAGTATAATTTAGACCAGGCGACATTTCTAAAGTCGTTACTAGTCAGACCAATAATTTGGTTGGCATATGATGGAAATATTTGGTACACATATCTAATAACAAATGTATTAGATATTGCATCTACACTCGTATTTTGGGAAAGATTATGTCACGTCAAATGGATTTTTACAAGTATATTGGAATTGCATCTAATACGATAAATTTAATCATTTTTTTTTGTGTGAACACCCCAATGTGGGGTGAGGGATTAAGGTCACATCCCCAGCCTATTTATTGATATGAGATCCTCCAAAGGAGTGTTTACATGCAGAATATTACATCCACTCTATTACAAAATTCAACTTCTTCTAACAGATCTAAACGAAGGTAATTCTAATTGATCCATTCTGATCAAACCTTTGATTGGGAATGGAATAGACTGACTATCATATTCTACAAAATTTTGTACAGTAAAACCAATAGAAGCAAGGGAATCAGCTACTTTGTTTCCCTCTCTATACACGTGTAATGAAAAAATTAATGCCACTAAAAATGTTGTGGATTCTGACCAAACTATCCTTTATAGTCCAATGTCCAGGCAAGTCATGAGCAATGATGTTGCAAAGTATAATTGAATCAATCTCTATCCACAAAGTTTGGAAGGAGTGAGATTGTAACTTCTGAAGAGCTCTCTCAAGAGAAATACATTCTGCCATTAGTGGGTTGTGGCAGTCATCCAGTGCTGCAGAATAAGCCCATATAGCTGAGCCCTGGTTATCCCTGAGGATTCCTCCCAAGCCAGCTGTGTGAGTTTGAGATTTGAATGCCCCATCAATGTTGAGTTTTAATTCAAGATGAGAGGGCTTCTTCCATAAAACAGGAAAATGGTGAGGTTGCCTTTGCAGTTTAAGATGGAATCCATCTGCAAGAGCCACCTCAGTATAACCTACCCATTGTTTCTGAGAAAAAAAGTTTAGCCTTGTTCACCAAAAACAGATAATTTTGCACAACCTTAATGATTCTTTGATAACTGAACTTAGCATCCTCATGTTTACACATATATCTTTCAGTCCAAATGGCCCACAGAATGATACAAGGTAGAATTTTAGTGATGTGTGTGGTGTGTGTAAGAGGGGTCAAATTAAACGATAAATCTAATCATATATCTCCCTATATCATTAGTAGTTTTAGATATTAGACATCTCATACGAAAGAACCAAAAACTCTCTCGTAAAATTTGTTGGTGATGTATTAGGCGTGAGTATTATATTACAAACATATTTTAGAAAACTTACTTGGAATTTCAGAAAATCGAAATACAGAAAATTATGTAAATAAAATGATGGACTGAGATCAGTCGACTCTATGTCTTTAAGACAATTTGTCTCGCTATGATGCTCACGATTGATTAACAAACGTATTCCAAAATACAATGGTTGATCTCTTTGTTGTAGCAACACTTCAAACAATAAGAAACGGGGAATCTTTAATGTTTTATATTCTCTTTTGACATAAAATTTCGAATGAAAATTGTTTTTGTATGTGAATGATTGATAAATTTTCTTCAGAATAGGAGACTAATTTATATATTGCCATAGGTTTAATTAAACAAAACAATTGTTCAAACAAACCCTTTCATTTGAATGGTTTTGATACAAACAAACGCGTCCGTTGATTCGAACAGATAAGTCAATTGGATTCAAATTGTCACCTTTTGATAATAACTTCTCATTTACCTAGAAATGTTTTAGTTAGACCAACTATACTACAATCATCCTCTAGAAGTAGCACACATTCCATCATTTATTCGGTTAAAATTAATATTAGGACATGTCCAATTTTTGGTCAAACATGACATATTTCCAACAAAATTTCTCTTTGTATTGCTAGGAACATCACTAAAGTATTCCAAGTAATTAAAGTATGAATATCCAAGTAAACAACTATTACATCAACAAAAAAGATTGTTCATGGTTTGTCCGTGAATCAATCAAAAGGACGCTTGTAGGCGGACCATATCTAGGATACATGTATTGACAATTCCACTGCAAATAAGTAATACCCAATCCACTTTTGTAAGTGCAAATATGTGATTAATGTTTTCAGCTCATATTTGCTACCATAACTAAATAAATGGACAGCTCAAAATAATAGAACACCTTGTTAGTAGCTTAGAAAATGAGCCCATGAATTTCCATAACCATCAATAGGCCGCAGCAAAGATGTTGAGTATTAATTACAAGTTATTTAATGAAGAGAGGCCTATTTGCTTCCCTTCAAGGCAAGGGCATAGCAGTAGAAATCATTGCCTCGCGCTTCAGTTGAATTTATTCCTCACTTAAAACAATCATAGAAATGCCAGCCAGATTTTGCCCTTTTAATTTTCAATGGAACCCCACTGTCTTGGTAATTGAAAGCCACTGCACACCACTCCATATAGTCAGTCAAATCTCCTAGGCCCCATTCTTCATTTTTATACAATTCAAACACACATGCCCATAAACCAAACCCCAATAACTTCAAAACCAGTAACATGAAAAAGATAATTAATTTATACTACTTTCAGCAAAAACACCCCCACACCCCATTTGCTTCTGTACACAAACTTTGAAAAGCAAAATAACAACCCACCCCTAAACCAAAATACATAAAACAAAAAGAAATTAAAAATGTCAATTAAGGAAAATAAACACATAATACCAAAACTAGTTATTATCCCAAATTGCCCTTCAGATGCTAAGAAGATCTGGTGGTGGTGATTGAGAAACCTGATTGCTATGGCCTTTTGCATCACCAGTAGCAGGGTATTCTAAACTGGAGGATGTTGGTGGAGGGGAATCTGTGACCGTTGGATCTCCCGGTTTGGCATCAGACGGCTTAGGAAGCTCAGTCAGGATTTGAACTACTTCGCGCATGGTGGGCCGCTCGACCGCCTGTTCTTCTACGCAAAGCATTGCTACATAGAAAACATGCATCACCTCATGGAGGGGGACCGATGAGAGTCGTGGATCGATGACTTTAAGCACTCCTTCCTTGTTCCCGTCTGTCATTTTTCGAACCCACTGGACTATGTCCACACCGTCGCCAAACTCCCCGACTGGCTTTCTGCCGGTAACGAGTTCTAAGAGAACCACTCCGAAACTGTATACATCGCTCTTCTCGTCAACCTTGAGGGTGTAGGCGTATTCTACACAGAGAGATGATAATCAATCAATCAAGTTTTAACTACTATTGCTCGTTGACGTTATTTTTCTAATGTATATGAATTGGATGTAACTTTTGCTATTCAAGAAAAATAAAAAAGTGCAATACACTTGCTAATCAAATTAGGTCATCCGGGTATCAGTTTCGTTAGGACCGTCATGTTTACGGATATCTCTCACTTTATTAATTTCAAAGAAAGAACATGGATGTGCATCTTTACCTAATTTCAAATGGTGGTTGAAACTAATGACATGAAAGGGACTGATGTCGACGAAACTAAGACTAAGCATGTTACTTTGGAAGCACAGAATTCAATTCAGAGGAACTTTCAGAAACCAATGAATTGCCACTAGATCTCAATATCACCAACAAATTAACAGATTCAAATAGCATACACAAGATAATCACTTTCAAAGACATAAGAAAATATAACAAATGAGCAAAAATTAATAAAAATTAAACATACCGGGAGCAATGTACCCATAAGAGCCAGCAATGGCTGACATGCATTCCGATGTCCCGGAATCCTGCAAAAACTTGGCCAGTCCAAAATCAGCTACATGAGCTTCAAAACCAGAATCCAGGAGGATATTGTTCGATTTGACATCACGGTGAAGGATCAACGGCGAGCAATCATGATGAAGATAGCAGAGACCCTTAGCAGCCTCAACAGCAATCTTGTACCGTGTATCCCAATGCAAATGACCTCCTTTCTTGCCATGAAGCATTTCCCCTAAGCTCCCATTAGGCATGTATTCGTAAACCAAAAGATTCGTTTCATGATTTGAACAGAACCCCAATAACCTAACAATGTGCCTATGCCTTATCCTCCCTAGAGTCTGTATTTCGGCATTAAACCCATGATCATGCGAAGAGCCACGGCTCATTGCCGGTAATCTTTTCACAGCTACTAATTCCCCGTTTGGCATCACGCCTTTGTAAACTATACCAGCACCTCCTTTACCAATAATATTATCCTCTTTGAGAGAATCCAAAACATCATCACAAGTAAAATCGAGTCGTTGGAAAGCCGTAAGCTTCCAAGCACGAGCATCGCTCGCTTTCTTCAATGACCGGGCCTTAATAACGGCAGCAACAGCAAATACGATCGAACAGACGAGTAATCCAATCACAAGCAAAAGCTTCATGGAAGGAGAGAAAGTCCCCTTCTCATGTGGCCTTTCAGCCCCACTAGCAATGCCCTCTTTGCAAGGCCCCAAATATGGGCCACAAAGATTGGGATTGCCCAAAAACGAAGTGTAATTGAAATAACTAAACTGACCAGTCCCAGGAACCAAACCAGATAAATTGTTATATGAAAAATCAACAGAAGTTAAACTCTGCATACTAGAGATGGATGAGGGAATACTACCCATTAAATGGTTTCTTGACAAATTCAAGTAGTTCAAAATTCTCATACCAGTAATCTCTTCTGGAATGTCACCCGAGAGCTGATTACGGCTGAGATCAACGAATGTCAACAGCTTGCACTGGCTTATCTCCGGTGCAATGGGACCCGCGAATTCGTTGTGGCTGAAATCCACCTTTGACAGCTGCTGTAACTTCCCTATTTCAGCTGGAATCCTGCCGGAAAACTTGTTTCCGTCGAGCAAAAGTTTCTGAACACCCACAAAATTCCCAATATTAGGGGGCAAGGGCCCCGTGAGATGATTATTCGAAAGGCTAATTTGGCCTACGCTCGTGGACGACCCATCAGTCTCCGGAAAGGCACCCGACAATAGATTATCTTGAAGCTCGACTTGAGTTAGCTTAGGCAAACTCAATAGCCCTTTCGGAATGGAACCGTTTAAATAGTTTTCGCCCATTCGAATTCGACTCAGTGACTCGCACTGACCCAGTGACTCTGGAATCGGGCCGAAGAGGAAGTTCCCAAGAGTGATTAATGTGTGCAGATGACTGCCATTACACAGATTTGGGGGCAGATTTCCGGTCAATTTGTTTGAACTAACATCTACTTCTTGGAGATTTCCATTACTTCCTAAGCTTTGTGGGATGATTCCTGTGAAATTATTCTCCCACAACTGCAAAACCTGCAGCTCCGGCAACTCCCCGATGAAATCCGGTATTGAGCCGGTAAGCTTATTCCTGAAAAGATTTAGGAGCGTTAGATTTTTAAGCTCCGCAAACGAGGGCGGTATTTCACCGGTAAACATGTTGTTTGATAGATCCATTGATTTCAAGCTCTTTAAGTTGCCAAGCTCCGGTGTCAAGCCACCGGAAAGGCCATTTACTTGGAGAAAAAGAGTGTCGAGGTTCTGCAAGTTCCCTATCTCCGCTGGAATCTCACCGGATAGCCCGCAGTTAGCGGCGTCGAACCGCACCAACTGCGACAAATTCCCAATCTCCTTAGGTATCCCCCCGGTAAATGCATTGAAATACCCAATGTAAAGCTCCTTAAGCTGAGTCAAGTTTCCGATCTCTGGCGGAATCGCTCCGGAGAGCTCATTACCAGAAACAGCCAGGTACTCGAGATAAGCAAACGAGCCAAACTCCGGCGGGATTTCACCAGTAAAGAAGTTTCCGCCGAGATGCAAATGTCGGAGATTGGTGAGCAAATACGCCTGCGAAGGGAAGTCGCCGGTCAAGTTGTTATTGTAAAGGTCGAGAACTTGGAGGTTTTTGAGGCGGTAAAGCTGAGGGGGGAAGCTGAGGTTGAAGACATTGTTGGAGAGATTGAGGTAGCGGAGGTTTGGGATGTCGGAGATTTGAGGAGGAACAGGGCCAGAGATGGAGTTGGCCGCGACGGAGAGGTTGACGAGGAACCGGAGTTGGCCCACGTCCGAGGAGAGTGTACCGGTAAGGCTGAGGTTCGAGATGTCGAGTGCTGTCACGTGCCGGCCGGAGGGGTCGCACGTGACTCCCTTCCACGTGCAATGGCTGGTGGTGAGGTTCCACGACGCCAGGGCGGATTGAGGGTCCTCGGTGATGGCGGCTTTAATAGAGAGTAAGGCGCGGTATTCCGGCATCCGCGGCGGTCTTGCGGCGGCGGAACGGCTGAGGTGGAGGTGGAGGAGGAAAAGCAGGAGGAAACGCATTTTGCCTCTTTAGAGTTTTTTTTCTCAGTCCCTAATTATCAGTTAGGTTGTATGATTTTGGAAGATAGGGAAAAACAGGAAAAGGGTTGGGGGGAAGTCAGTGAGTGAGGTGAAAAGAAGATGGAGGAAGAAGGGGAAGTATGAGCATAGTGTGATATCTTTATTACTTTCTCTTGTTTGTCCCTTTCTCTTTTGGGTGAAGGGAGTGTTTGGGAATTGGAGTTTGGGAATCTGGATAAAAGGGAATTAAATAGAAGATTTGATGAATATCAGTGTCATGGTTGTAATTTTGTGAAAATGTACTCATACCGTAGGAATTAGGGCAGATTGAGGCCCCCATTATTCATTTATACTTGTAAATTTGTTTGAACAATAATCTTTTTTCTTGACTCTTAAAAGTGTTATGGGGGTTCTCTCAAAAGAAAAGTGTTATGGGGATCAATTTTGTACTCTAGTAGTATAGACTTATGTTGTCATGTCAGTTAATTCAGGTTCGATTTTATATTAATGTGTGTGCGGTGTGTTCTCTCCCTACTAGAGTTGTTAATGGGTCGGGTCGAGCTAGCCCGACCCTAGCCCAGCGAGCCAAGTGGAAAATTTAGGTTGGATGGCCAAAATATTATCGGGCTGCATATCTTGTGGCATAGCCAGTCCAACACGTGTATTTTTTGATCTGGTTTGTCGGGCTTTGGCCCAAAATAGGTTCGGTTCTTTTTGGACCACTAAAGCACAATCCAACCTTATATGCTGGTTGTCTGAGCCGGCCCATCTGGCCAGGCCAATTTTGTCGGATCTATCCCCTACTATTCTCATTGTAATAATAAAAAAAAAGAGAGAGAACTCTTAAAAGTGTTATGGATTTGTGTTTGTGTTATATTAATTCCTAAAGAAGAAAAATATAATTTCCCAAAAAAGGTACTTGCGTATATTCAGTTCATTCTTTTCGATTAAATTAATAGGAAAAATGGATAATGAAACAATTCTACATCTATAATGACCCAAAAAAATGTGCTCTTTTTTCTGACAACATTTCTAAAAGGAAAAGTAACTTGATTCCCTTGCTTGCTTTTGATCGCCGTGCCAAAAGAAAGTGAAGCATGGCAATTTCTTGTCTTTCATTTTTCTGTTTTCAAATTTGGGATGGTTAAATTTGCAAGCTTTTTTGAAAAATCTCTAGTAAGCATGGCAAATTAGGCAGCTTCGAGATTGATCCAATCTAAAAAATTTCGCTCAAATTTATAAATATTCGAGCTATTCCAAACTCCAAATCAAACCCTAAATTCATTTTGTTATTTTAAAACATATACAAAACAGGTATTGGTTCAAATGAGACCAATATCCTAGGGTGAGACCGTAGGGATTAATCTGATGCGTTTATTTTGTTTCTTGAAGGGCTTAGATTAATCTTATATTTAAGGTAATTTTAATTAAAAAAAGCATTAAAAAGGACAATAATGTAATTAGACATGTAAATCGGTTTTTTATTTTAGGAGAGTATTTATGGATCCCTTAATTTTCGCCAATAATGCATTAATGGGAGATCTTTTGATGTATCCAAGATATATTGGGAATCGGATTTTTTCTTAAGTGGTTGCTTATGCCTATTGCATACGAATAACATTAAACATGCATTAACACAATATTATACATGCATGATAATAGCATCAAATATTCAACTAATTTTCGATATATTGTTGTAACATGATAAGTTAAACATGCATTGTATTAACACTAAATATGCAAGTAATATATATTGGCATCATAAAAAGATTATCTATATATTACAACAACATTACATATGCAGCAGTACAAAGCTAGTTATACAACCAACCGATTTTTTTTTGGAACCGATTTTCAGGCTTAAAATTAATATCATCATTAATATCAACAATTGTGATACATGAAATAAAAGTAATTTATGCATCATAAAAAAATTTAGAACAATTCATTTCTAACACTAACTGATTTGTACTATACTTTAAGTATGCAACATACATATGTGAAATATGCATTATATTTTTATCTAATATGCATGTAAATTGCAAAAAAAATTAAAAAAATTAATTTTTTAAATATGCAACATACGTATGTTAAATACGCAACATACGTATGTTAAATACGCAACATATTTTTATCTAATATGCATGTAAATTGCAAAAAAAAAAATTGTTAGAACAATTTATTTTTTAACACTAACTGGTTTATAATATACTTTAAATATGCAACATACGTATGTTAAATATGCATATTAATTTATCTAATTATGCATGTGAATTAAAAAAAATTGTTAGAATACATAATTTCCCACACATGCACGATAGTAGTATTATTTATGCATCGAATAAACATTAAATATACATTTATTATAAATTAAATATGCATCATTTCGGTAAGTATCATAATTAAACATCATATATGCTATCATAATTAAGTATGTATCATATGATCATTTTTGTTCTCGATTGTTGAATTATGATGTATGAGTTTGTAGTATTTTTTCCCCCTATTTTGTGAAGGTTTTAATGATAGAGGACGACCATATATGGATTTGGATAGGTATTAATGCTTGATTTAAGGAAGATATGATTTTGTAATAATCTCTTCCCTATTTTCTAGGGATTAAACGCCACTTACCATGTAGATTATTTTTTCTAATATCGATTATACCCTTTCTTGCCTTATTATCCAATTAATACTATTAGTTTGAATGATTTATTTCAACCATCGATTGATTTCTTATAACGGTCCAGATCAGTCCCTACAGTCTCATCACAGGAAATAATCTCACCAGAACCAACCCCTACAAAAACATATGATTCATAAATATATATGTATAATAAATTAAAATATTAGAAGAATAAAACGTGAGGCCGTGAGAGGTTCATGGTAGAAACGTCGGTGGGCGGATTTGACAACAAAAAACTAAAACTAAAGTTTATTTATAATTTTAAAAATATATCTTAAGAAAAATAAACTTGAGTTGGATATTCATTTAAACCTGCTTTAATTACAGGGAATGTTTGCAAACTCTAAAAAAAATTATTATCAACTTCTAGATAGAAAAATTAGTTTAATTTTTGCATCTAGAAAAAATAGTTTAATTTTTGCATCTAGAAGTTGAAAACCATCTTGTTTTTAGAGTTTGCAAATACTCCCTTAATCTGAAATAATTCAAACTAGAGTAAATGAGTCCTAGAAACATATGACTAGTTTGTAGTAAATTTTCTTTTTTAATAATAATTTATTAAATTTAAAGGAGAAAAAGCTAGATTGAGGACCTTAAATAAAGATTAGGTATACACAGTGTTGTAAAAATCAGTCTAGGCGGCCGCTTAGGCGCCCCTAGGCCGATCCGATTTTGCCCAAATCAATCGAAAAAATCGGTTTCGCTGAAAATCGGCCTAGGCGCCCGCCTAGACGGGCTAGGCGCTCTCTAGGCGGCCAAAAAATTGAGCCTATGTGGAAAAAATCGGACAAAAATCGGTAAAAATAAAAGAAAATGAAAAAAAAGAAGAAAAATATATTATTTCTAGACACCGCCAGGCGCCCTAGCGCGATTTTGCCCAAATCAATCGAAAAAATCGGTTTGCCGCTGACTAGCGCGCGCTCTCTAGCGATTTTGGCAACCATGGGTATACGAAAAAAAGAAAAAAATTGATTGTTCTATGGCCACTTTTAGTGGTTAATCGTTATACATTAAAAAGATTTTCAGTACTCAAAAAATATAGAAGGAAAATGGAATTAATTTTACAAAACTCGACGAGCAAAATATAAATCAAGCTTAATTCTAATATTATATATGATATTACATATTATTAACTAATTGACACTTATATTAATATTATTCAAAAGTGTGATTACAACTTACTACTTTCATTTCCATTGCAAATTTTCTTTTGATTTAGTGTTGCATTAGTATTGCACTTAATAATAATATTTGTGTAATCTACATTTAAAGTAAATTCTACTTAAAATAATAATTAATATATATTTTTAAGGGGAATAATTAATATTTATTAACTTAAGCTCAATCTGCACTTTACAGTTTTAAAGCTTCAATAAGTTAACTTCGTTAACATACATATATTCGTTGCACTCCCAAAAACTTCTCATTAGTGTTGTGGGTCCTAAACATAGTGTCACACGACTCACACCTACACTGTAAGTCTGTGACCAAGGTATCATTCACAAACGCCTTCTTGGAAACCTTTTTGAATTGATTACACATTTAAATTGTGATAATTTGGTACATAATTTAAATCCATTACAAAAAATTCGTCTCTTTGATTGTATAACAATTTGATGAAGACATGCGCAGTAAGATTTTACAATATCTTATATTTTAGGAAGCGATTAGTGTGTTTAGGATTCTATTTTAATTTATCTTTAACTAGTTTTTTACCTGTGTGATGCACAAGGTGCATATCAGTGAAACATTTGTTTTGTACTATTATATGTACATTTTTCTAATAGTTATATGAATCATATCAACTGCATTTTGGAATGGCAGCATCCCCGTGAGGACTATGCCCGTTGATAATTGAATAAAATGGGACGTGGAATCCCCGCATAATTCGGGGATGGAGTGAGGATGTGAGCGGGATAGAGATTTCAGTTTTTCTAGAATCGAGAATGGGAATATAGACATTATTTATATCCTCGTCCCCCTTCCCATTCCGATTAGATAAAACGGGATTCTCCGTTCTCATCCCCATTCCCCAAAAAATGCATATTGTATTTATATATTATTAATATTAATTTTATTTATTAATTCTATAAAGTACAAAAAATCTCTTTAAACACGAATTATTTGATTGTATAATTTATGAATTAAATCTATATATAGATCATGTATATATATAAGAAAGTAAAAGTTTGAAAAAAAGAGTTTTAACAGCCCAATGTTGATTTTTTATTATTACCCAAATGTTGAATATTTAATAAATTGTCTTTACAACCAATAATAAGGTCATTTGAAATTTGAATATTTTTTGGGGTTTAGAAAGCTGAATAATTATAAAATTATTTGAAAGAATTAAACAAAAACATGTTTTATATTTAGCAACATATTTTTAAGGGAAAATAAAACAATTCAAAAGGCAAAAATATATTTATTTATATATATAAACATATATCAAATAATTATCAAATAATCAAATTCATATCTAATTTCAAATGTACAACTTAAAACTTGAATATCAAAATACGTTGAAAAATATAAGAAATAATTTCTATTAACATAAAATATATATTAATATATAAAAATACTTTTATGTATATAAAATACTATTAAGAATATAATTTAATATTAAATAAATCTTAATTTTCATCTTACACAATATATATTATATTATATATGGATATATTTGATACATAAAATATGGATACATATTTTGAGATATTTTCTTCAATTAAAATAAGTATTTTTAATTTAATTTAATTAATTTAAATATAATTTTAAGTAATTATTAAGGGATGTGCTAAGCGCAAATAACAACTATACATATATCATAAATAGTCAAAATATATGAATATATAAATTGATGTCCAATAGCCCGAATGCATAATTTTTAAAGCCTGCTATAAATTACAAAGTAATGAATAATATTTCTTATATTTTTTATTATTTATGTTTTTTATTTCATATACACAATATGTGTGTCAAACTAAAGATCGCAAAAAAATGATTAATTTGATATATTATACGTAAAAAATGAATCAAAAATGATTATTAATTTTTTTTAAAAATAAATAAATACAGTAATTAATACAGTACACACACAGATTTAGAAAGATAATTTTACATACTTTTATATTTTTATATCATTTTAAAAGTTATTATTTAAAGAAAGTTGACTGCCGAAAATAATAAAATACCAAATATTTATCACATCTTATTATTATACATATGTTTATTACTGTTTATAGTAACTACAGATAGGCGGGAAAAACTATCTGTACTATTTTAAGAAGCGATATATATATAGAATTTGGATCAGGTGAGTCCACATATCCTATGTGAGTACACGAGACCAAATCTGAGGCCTTGATTTAATTTTTAAACGGTTGAGATTAACCAGATTTTACCATTTTTAATATATAATTTAATATAAAAAAAGGGTTGTTTAGTCATTTTTATTAATATTAGTTTTGGGAGGGAAGTTATTTTTGGGGAGTGGCTACAATTTAGGAGACGGTTTTATCTCACTAATATCTTCCAAATCTTTTCTTTCTTGGCGATGAAGAGTCACAATTCCATATTGAATCAAAATCCCCTCCTTCTCATCCGTCTCTAACCCTTCTCCCTGCAGCAATCGTGAAAAATCAAACTCCTTCTCATCCTTATCCTTTGTTGAAAATCAATCTCAATCTCTGTCACAAACCTTCCTCCCTCAAGCCATCGTGAAAAATCCATCTCCATCTCCATCCTAATCGTTGTGAAAATCCAGCGACCGTGAAAAATAACTGTGAAACCCATCTCCATCTTATCCATCGGTCGAAAATCAAATTCCTAGTGGAACCCAACTCCATCTCCAGCCATCGTGAAGTTCCGCACAAGAAGTGGTTTGGAAAACCCCATTTTTTTTGTAAAAAACCCCATAGCTGTGAAAAAACCCAAAATCGACTGTTGTTATTCAACGAGGCAAGCGGCACCACGGTTGTTCTTCGAGGCGGCAACAATTTTTCCACCGTGCTGACATCCACATTGTAGGTAGAGCAATTTATTTTTCTTTTTTTCGTTCTTCATTTTTTTTTTGATAATTTCTTGATTTTTTTATTGTTGTTGTTTTGAAAAATATAGAAACTATGGGTTTTCTATTTTCTTGTTAGTTTTGTTAGGGTGTATTGTTGCGTTTTTTTTAGGACATTGATAAGGTTGGATAAATTCAGTTCATAAGTAGTAAAAATACCTGTTTTCTAGTCGACGTAAATTTTTAGTCTATGTTATTTTATTGAGGTTATAAACTGCATATTGCTGTTGATAATTATGCTTATGATTGTTCTGTATTATGCTTATATATGTTTTATATTATGCTCTCAAACGGGGGGTAATTAGTATTGCTATGTTTTTTCTAAGTATTGAGAGATTGCTTTAATGAGGCAAAAAATTGCTTGTTGTTGTTAATAATATGCTTGTATAATGCTCTCAAATGGAGGGTAATTAATATTGTCATCTTTTTTCTAAGTCTGAGTGATTGCTTGTTGTTGACAATTATGCTTATGTGTGTTTTCTATCATGCTTATGTATAGGGCTGCAAATGAACCAAGCCGTTTGTGAGCTATTCGGAACTCGGTTCGATAAAAGTTTGTTCGAGTTCGTTTATTGAGGCTTGTTAAAATAAACGAACCAAACTCACACTTAGAGATATTCGGTTCGTTAGCTCGTGAACAAGCTCGTTAGTAAGCTCGTGAATAGGCTCGATAGTAAGCTTGTATAAATTAAACTAATAATTTGACTTTAATTTTATTTTTTCATATTTTTACTTATGATAATATAAAAATATTTCAATAAACTTATTTACTTGAATAAAATTATAAGTTTTAGTAAATATATTATGCGTTTTAGATATATATAATTTTATTTTTGTAATAAATTGAAGAATAATTTAATTTATAATTAATATTTACTGAACTCGTTTAGACTCGATTAAGCTCGAAAAAGTTCGTGAGCCATCAATATGTTCGATAATTTCAGGCTCGGGTTCGACTCGATAATAAACGAGCCAAACTCAAACACTCAAAAGCTCGGCTCGGTTCGATTCAATTGCAGCTCTACTTATGTATGTGTTATAGTATGATTATGCTTGGTTGAGTTTTATGCTTATAAATGTTTGTCTGTTAATAAATGCTTTTATATAAATGACTAGTGTCACTTTTTTTTGATATATTTTATGTTGGAAATGGCAAAAGAGAGTAAGAAAAGGTAGGCCACAGCTATTGACGATCGTGCAGAGGCGAGTAATAAGGAGGTGGGAAGGATATGGGAAAAAATGGTAGATGGTAGTAAAGTCTTTCAAGAGTCCGAATATCCTAGGTTTTTGATTAGTGCCGTATTTTATTTCATTGTTTTTAGATCTTTGTAAGCATAATTCAATTGCTTTTGAGGCGTAATTCAATTACTTTGTAAGCGTAATTCAATTGTTTTGTAAGTAATTATTTTCATGGTATTTTATCTTTGTTAGCGAGAATTCAAATGCTTTGTAAGCAGAAGTCAATTGCTTTTGTAAGCAGTTATTTTCATGGTATTTTATCTTGTTAACAATTATGTTCATGCTTTTGTATTCATCCCTTCTTTTGTCATATTTTCGTCACATTTCATTTATCGATTCGGAGATGAATCCGCGTTATTTTCATTCATTTATTGCGGCACATGTGTAATCCCAAATGATTCAATCAAAAAAATAATAATTAAGCATCATTTAGAATATGCATACGTATATAATTATGCAATTATACACATGTAAGCAAATGTTCATATCTAAGCAAAGTACTGGGTTGGAATAAATGGGGACGTAATCAAATTTTTTGAATACATACAAGCTAGCAATAGTGCATACATAAGCAACATTTTTAACCCAGGCAAAATTCTGGGTTGAAAAAACCAATGATTGAATGAATCGGGAGTCCATATAGGTATAAGTTTTTGATTTTTTACATAACATGATATTTCTTATCAAACAAACTATAATTAATCTGAGAGTTTAAAACACATTAAAAATTAAGCAACATTTTGCATACGTGCCAGTAAGTATTTAAGCACATATAAGCAACATTTCGATCATATCAAGCAATTTTTTTTTAAAAAAAAATAAGGATGAAGAAATGAATTTCTGCATGACATGATAGGTTTTGCATATTCGCAAGTCTGTTCATAATCACAAGCATATACATAAGCACAAATCAACAACATGCTAAACACGCATAAGCAACTTGTCTGGATAAACAAAAAATTAGAATGATGAATCGAATGCTTGTTTTAAAAAAATGCGAATCAAATTTTAATTGTACTCAATAAAAATAGACTGTATAAACAAAAAAATGGAATGATGACTGGACGATTTCTACAACAGATTCGGTGGATTATGATTGCAAAGTTTATGGTAACTCATCATATTTTCATGTGATTTACTAGATTTGGCCAAACCCCTATTTTTATGTGGACTAATTTGCCCTCATTTTGACTTTATCATATATTTAATTAACAATAATCAGATTTAATAATAACCATTGAAATAGGTAGATCTGTGGTCTGATTTGGTTCTATGTACTCATATAATAGGGAGTCCTATATAACCCTCCCCCTATATATATGATATTGTCTAGTTAATTTAGAAGTTTTATCGTTGTAGGAGTTTGATCGTATAAATAGTCAATTTATTATTATTTTTAAGTGGTTGAATTGTGGGAGTTCTTTTTTTTATCTTGTGTTTGATCTTTTTCAGTACGAGGATATTTAGCTTTTGGGACATCTTTTGGATTGTATTAGGGGGTCAATGGGCTGGGATTGGGTCGGATCTTCCCAGACCCGAAACTCCAACCTATTAAGAATACACCAAACCCCGACCCGACTCACCTTAGACCCAAACCCCTCCTAACCCATATCTATGTTTAGGGGGTAAGACTCGCTAGTCCCACCAATTTTATATATTTAGCCAAATTTATATGATTTTTACTCATAATACTGCTACTAAAAATTATGTTAAATTTTGATATTTACATAATTTTATATATTTTGTATGAATTATATATATTGTGTGAATTATGTAATAAACACCAATAAAGTATATAAAATAAAATATCTGCAACAACAATATACATACTATATATATATATATTAATTATATGGGTCAGGTCCTTCTAAACCCATTACTGCAGGCCTGTCCGTATCTATAAACGCATATATTTTACCCAATCTAACCCATGTATTTGTGATAAGCTTAATCCAAATGAGACAGGTTTTGTTCGAGGTTGAGTTTTATCCGGACCCATTGCTATCCCTAGATTTATCATCAAATTTCTAGAAAATTAACATATTTTGAAAGTGTGTGGTGCATGGTTCATCCACATCTTGTTTGGAGGTACACTATTCACCATCAAACCAAGATCTTCGGCCCACTAAGCTTGATTTGGTGTTTTAATGATCACTAGTACCAAGTTAAAAAATCATAGCCTTCTTTTCTCTCTCTCTCTCTCTCTCTCTCTCTCTCTCTCTCTCTCTCTCTCTCTCTCTCTATACTTTTCATTATTAATGGAGTGATTTTTGGCACTTTTTGGCTTGAAATCTCCCAATCTATATTCTTTTATTAATTTATTTTCTAAATAAATAGAAGAGCCGCTCCTAACGTAAGTCAAACGAGTCGGTTGACTAGGGCCCAAACAAATTATAAAATTTAGGGGCCCTAATTTTTTGTATATCTTTTGTATATAGACATATATAAAATAAGTAAAATATTGAACCAAAAAAACTGGTTCTTGCTTAGCGGTTAATACTCTAACTTGAAACTTTTCCTCTCTCTGAGCCTGGGTTCGAAACCCCCTTGGCTGCAGATAATCTTTGTTTTTTATTCACACTAAAAATGAAGGGCCTATTTTCCCTTGGGTTTTGTAGTCTTGAGCCTTGCTAGGTTCTAATTTCTCAATTCAAATTTTAAAAGGCAAAAGAATCAAAAAAAGGAAGCCTAAAAGAATTGGAAAGATGGGAACAAAATAGAAAAGAAGTAGGGTGTTCTTCGTGAAAAAGAAAAACTTTTATCCGGTCAACCATGTTATAAGAAAGATTGAATGAGTTAGCAATGTTATTGATTGAGAAAAGAATTATTGAACAACTTGATTATACTTATTTGATTAATACTTTTGCGACCAAAATTGTAAGGCGGGTTATATTTAAATAACTATTTGGATTTTTGCATAGATGTCATATTAGTTTAACTATATTCGAATTGTTCTATATATTGCATGCTATTCTTTCTTTTATTGTTTCATATTGTCTTTTAGTTTGTAATAACTATTTGGATTTTTGAACATAGATGTCATATTAGTTTAACTATATTCGAATTGTTCTATATATTGCATATTATTCTTTCTTTTATTCTTTTATATTGTCTTTTAGTTTGTAAAAACACAAGCCCAATTTTAAAAGTTCGACTCAGGCCAAAACATTGATAGGATCTGTCCTGATAAGTGGTTTACCCATATAGATTTGAATTATTTGTTTCTTTTTGGTTTGTGATTTCATCGTCTGGTGTTGCGTTGGCATTATTATCGTCTCGGTGCAGTGTTTCTTCTTATGCAGAGGACTCAGACGAGCAAATTTTCGATCCAACATAGATAATAAATCAGATTATGGTCTTCAGTATGTTGCAAATCTGAAATCATAGTTCTATGCACTATAGAATTTTCAAAATTATAGGCTTTAAACCCATTTTTGTTATTAACCTAGATCATATAAATCTTTTCATAGTTCCATCTTTTATGGTTTTTAATAGATTTATATATGTCTTCTATTGATGTATTTCTAGTTTGAACTAATTAATGAAATTATTTTTCTTGTAAAAAAAGTGACCACTAGTATATGTCAAGATTTTGTTTGTATATATGTTCCCTTTCCTTTTATTTGAAAGGTTGAACTTCGTTAGTTTGTTGGGTATTTTCCAATTGACGGCTAGATATTGTATCCTCGTATGCATTGTTGATTAATAAAATATACAAATTTTTGTTGTGAAAAAAAAGAAAAACCATTACAATATAAATTTTTAGCTCGATAAACTGACCAGTCGAAATTAAAATTTTGATACAATGCAAAAACTGATTGATCTTTTTTTTGAAATTTCATTTTTGTTAAAATTTATATTTGGTTTGATTTTATTATTTGATTTTGATTTATCAAATTTAATGTATCTAATGCAAATTACCTATTTTGTCCTTAAGACACTACTCTCTTTACTGAACGAATCCTAGGGGCTAGGAGCCATATGCTCGATTCAATTAATTTTCATGGTTCAAACTGGCCACTTTAGCTTAATGGGATGTACCACCACCAGATGACCGATTTTTATTTCATCATATGCAATTTGTATCCCTTTTTTCAGAAAATCCAGTAAATTATATCGTCAAACAAAATATCAATAATAGCATAACGATTCATAGAGACTCCAATTTAATACCTTTTTACAACTGAAGACTCTAAATTGGGTGGGTGGGGGGTTGATGATGCATTGATGCTACCCTCTAAATTAACCGAAATATTGTGAATCTAATTGGAGGCTGAACTCTGAAAAAGGCAAAAAAAAAAAAATAAAGAGTTAAAAGAAAAGCAATATTCGTCGTTATGAGCTATGACAGCAATAATTAGTTTTTGTGAGGATAAAGGTGGTCAAACAAGGTTGACTGAAGTGGAAGCGCAGGATAAGTGGTGCATCTAATCTTTTTTGACTGGCAATTATTAGTCCGAGGGCCCATTAATCTGCACTAATAATCATTATGCCACTTTCAATTAATATCTAATTACGTACTAATAAGTAATTAACGTTCTTGCAGTATAACTCTATCATTTCGACAGAAATTTGTCGGGCCAAACTAGGGGCGTCAATTTGTGACCCGATACGAACCTAACACGAATTTAGCAGGTACATGTACAACCTTTAACAGGTTCGGGTCAAAATTGGGTCGGACACGGATAACACGAAAAATAAATAGGTCAGGTCGGGTCGACTGCGGGTCGACACATTTCTGGTTGACCTATGTAACCCATTTAATTTTATAGTGATATATTATTTTAATATTTTGTGATGTTTTAGTTGGTTATATGATGATGGAAAAATTATTAAATGTATTTTTTTAATAAATTTTAATATTTGATGTATTTTTTATTTGTAATTTCAATTTTTTCTGATTTTTTTTTATTTTTTTCGTGTCAGGTTTAAATTATACAGGTTTTTCGTGTCGTGTCGGGTTACCCGTGTCATAAATGGGTCGTGTTCAGGTCGTATATCTTGACACGAATAACTAAACGGGTCGGGTTCGGGTTCGTGTCAGACCTGTAATACCTGTGTAAAAACACGACCCGCGAACACGAAACACGACACGATTGACACCCCTAGGCCAAACAGATCATACAGACGGGTTATTATTTGCCACAAACAATTTCATTTTTGGGGTGAAAATGAGACCTATTGAAATTTTAAGTGTAGGCGACCTTATAAAGGGCGCCCACTAGGCAGGCGCCTGCTGACAATACTTTTTTTTCCCGTTCCTGCCACGTAACTGGAGCCTACAACCTGAATATTTTTTTAATTATTTTCGAAATTGAAATTTTAAATATAAAAATACAATTTTCGGAATTTACCGAATCGAAATATTACTCAATCGAAACACAATTACATAATAAAGTTTACACTACATAATTAAAAAAACAGCAAGAAAATTACATATTAAAATACTGAAATAAGATACGGCATGCCATTACAACATAAGTACGCGAAACCGGTATGCAAACAACAGGAACACTGCACGATCAATCTTGACATGAATAAGAACTTCCTTGCTCAACATTAGATTGTCATGACAAGTAGCGTTTAGGGTGAGCCGGCAAGTTGCTTGAGCCTTGTGTTTCTGGCTCCGGTATATTAAACAATATTTCGAGCTTATCAAATAAAGGTTCTCTATCCATCATATAAGCATTCGGAGTAACAGTGTCATCATCCTAAAAATTAAAGATAATGAATGATTAATATACTTACACCGGCAATCTCCTGAGCAATCCGCTGCAACACTTCAAATATGGTCAAAACCTCCACCTGGTAGTACCAAGATTAATTCTGACGCTTCTGTGGTTCGATCGCAGGGGACGGGAATCGGGGTCTCGATTCGTGATCATAATGGAAAGATTGTTGATACGTTGGCTCGTCATTTGACATCAGAGTATACGATCGAATTAGCCGAAGCTATGGCCATTAGAGAAGCCTTGACTCTCGCTCGCAAAGCACACGTCTCCAATGCTTGGTTGAGTCGATTGCTTGGCAATTATCAATCATATTAAAAGACGCAATCGATTTGTCTTATGTGGGAAGAATTGTCACCGACATTAAAAGGATTAGCACGGAGTTTGATTCTATTTCTTTTTCTTACATTCTAGGACGGCCAATGTGTTGGCACATAATTTAGCTCGTTTTGCTTTTTCTATTCCTTGTTTCGACTTTTATTTCGGGAGAGGTTCCGTTGTCTCTCCTAAGCATATTGTTCTTTCGGAGGCTAATGCCTAGTTGATGAATGAAATTATTTTCCCCCTCAAAAAAAAAAAATATACTTACATTACATAATGGTATATAATACAACTCGCATGATAAAAATAAGAATATTTAACTTACCGAACGCCAAGTGACCCAGTCAGCTGCCGCTGGGCGCACGAAATTGAGTTTGCGATCCCAATATACACTCGGCGTACTTAGCATTTTGGTGAACAAAGTATAGCGGGCTTGAAGATGTTTAACTCGTGATTTACCTCGGCGAACTTAAAATTGCATTGGAATGCAAATTTCACAACTGCTCTGGCCTCCAGAATAGCCACACTATTGTTGGTTTCACCAACTACCCAGATGTCTTTACTCTTCTCGTTTAGTGGTGCATCAACGAGAATGATGTCCATCGGTAATGTCCACTTTGTAGTTTTCGCATTACAGAGACTCATCAATAAATGGGAGTTAGGCTTCTGTGGGGATGGTAGAGGGGACCAGTTGAACTCATCCATTTAAACGTGGAGTGAAAATAGAAATAATATGATTTTTTTGGGTTGCTAGAGGGGACCAGTTCAAGTTGCAATCAAATGAAATTTTTAGCATGTATTTATAGGCGGTGTGAAATATTCATAATGGCATTTTTGTAAATCTGTTAAGTTATTCAAACAAGACCCAACAACTAATATAGCTATGTTGACAAGATGTATCACTGGATAAAGCTGACATCTGATAAAGTTGACATCTGGATAAAACTGACATCTAATAAAGATATTGTAGACAAGACTAGACATGTGTATAAAGCTTACACCTGATAAAGTTAATGTAGACAAGACCATACATGTGTTTAAAGCTGACAGCTGATAAAAGTATTGTAGATAAGACGTATCAATGCAAATGTAATAAATGTATGTTAGATAAATGTATAATAATAAATGTAATAAAAAGATGCAGACTTAATATAAAATAAGTTGATTCATTAGTTGTTTTACAATAAGCTCTATGAATAATCCTAAACTCTATGACCCCCAGTGCCACACCCAGGCGCTACCCTATGTCTAGTACTTCTATGCCTACCAGCATCTGGCTGGTCGTCATGTGCAGAATTTTGTGGCACGTCCTCATCATCTTGATCATTTGCAGCTGATGATGTAGACTCTCCGGTCAAATCACGATATGCACTGAGTGTAGGTGGAAATGAGACATGCGATATGTTAAAATGTGGACGCTCGGACGTGGACGGATCATGGACGCTATGTAGAGCTCTCATAACACTATAATCAATCTCTAATAGTGATGAAAATGATGTCCACTGAGGGACAAAATAACCCGAAGTGGATGTAGACGGACCTGTCATATAAAATAAAAAATGATCAATTAAAATAACTTTTGCTATTAATACCATTTTTAAGAATTTAATAAATTTCATACCATAGTACATCATAAGTAGAAGGTCCAACTATGTCAATAGGAGGTTCAACTGAAGGAACATCATAAGTCCTGGAAGGTCCAGCTATGTCAACATGAGGTGCCGATGAAGGAACATCATGGGTCGTGGAAGGTCCAGCTGTAGATGGATGTGGCTGGTGTCGTCGTCCTTTGCCACATCCCCCACATCCTGTAGGTGCTCTTGTGGCTCTCCCGCCAGGTTGTCTTTGCAGTGTCCGCTCAATATCATCACTAACATATCTAGCAACACGTTGTAAACATGCAACTGACTCGTGATCCTCGAATGACATCTGAGCTGAAGAAAGCCTAAGTTGTTCCATCCACGTAAACTGTAAAATACAAATAACATAAAATATTATTTTTTATTCATTAACTATAAAAATATTATCACTAAAACAATATCTAATTATACCATGGCATCACGTGCTGATGTGTCAGATGGCTGGAACCCAGACAGCTGATCCAACTGACCAGGCGTAATCAATCGCCTAGTAATCCTACCATACCAAGCCATATACCCATCAACCGTATCAGAATCTCCAACAATCGGCTCAACGTTGATGATACGTGAATGTCTCGATCCCTAATCGGATCCGGTCTCGATGTGTATATCTCCAATCAAAAGCGATCTCGACCTCTACGATCATACTCATGCAAATCCTTATGACTATGGTGTATATGCTCAGGAATACCTTGTCTACCACCAAATTGTCTGAGAAACCGATCTGGATAGTAAATCTCCACAATCGCGTAATTGATCAGTGGACAACGTGACAACCAATGCATAGTCAGACATCGAGGTCCAAGATCTGCAACATCTGGGTCCTCCAAATCGTATGGCTGCCATATAAACTGCCAAGAAATAACCATGTATTAAAATGTGATGTGCGTATTAATTATATTAATGAGTAATATAATTAAAATGTGATGTGCGTATATAAATGTGTAATACCTGATCAGGCAACAACCTATCAAAAATCTCTCTGTATATCCTTACTGAATATCTCGAAGTGCGACCATAGTTGTGATGCTGTACCCATCTGGCTCCGTATGGTGGTAACCCCAACACCCTACCATCAACCCCTAGAAGTGTACCAACTATAATCATAAAACTTATATTCTGTGGCACTATAGTCCCCATTCGAGACCACGCCCAAATATACATAATATATATATATATATATATATATATAACCAACAATATATATATATTACCAACAAAAATGAGGGAAGGTCTTTGAACGTGAAATGAAGGAAGAGGGGACGCCATTTATATAGGGGGTAGGCGCCTTCCTAGTGGCGCCTTGATTCGAGATGTCATGTTCAAGACAAGCGCCCCTTTGACCAGAGTGCACGCCACAATTTTTTAAGAAAACATTATCGGTGTGCGTGGCGCGCTGGTAGTGCGCCCCGCGGCGGCGCCAACTCCAAGGGCGCTACGCTTAAATTTTCAACGCTCCCATTTTCACCCCAATTTTGAAATTATTTGTGGCATTTGCCACAAACAGAAAAATAACCCCATACAGACTCTGGTAATTACTGACATTATATGTTGAGAGCGGAGGCTGGAAAATGACCAATGAACCCTTTTGTGACCCTTGGCTAAGAAAACAACTGTTTAATGCGATGGAAGTTTGCCAAACGCAAGGCATGGACCGCATGGCTGCGATTGTATACACTTTCATTCCGTCTATTTTTATTTTTAAAGTGAATAGTGGAGAAAATTTGTTTTTGAAAACTTGTGAATTTATTTTAGGGTGTGATTAGATATAAGATGAAAATATGATAATGAGAGTTGTTGTGATGTCTTTTTTAGTAAAATAGTGATTGAATGTGATTGGTGATTCGAAAATTAAGATGGTGTGAATAATATATTTGTGATGTAATATGTAATATTACATGATAGTTATTAGTGATGTTAATTTTAGTAAAATAATAATTTGATATGATTGATAATTGTAAAAGTAAGAATAAATGAATAGTGTGTGTAGCACCCTTTCTTGCTTACTTGAATTTTAATGCGAAAAATAAGCAATTAAAATAAAATACTTTACTGAATGTCAAAAATTACGGAATAGTAAAAACTTTTACTTCGTTCAAAAGGTTTGCAGTGGAATAAATACTAATAATTACTAGTCCAAAACATTCGTACTGAAAACACAATGACATTCAACGTTTAATGAACTATTCAAACTTTGAATATAAAAGAATTCCATTGACATGGGTTCCCCGAGTCGCTATGCCCAGACATCCCTTCCTCTTCTGCATTCTCATCTGAAAAATTTAACATTCGTGGAATGAGCTAAAGGAGCTCAACAAGTAATCTCATGCATGAATGCATGCCTAATGCATTATCTTGCATTTAACTTGAAAGACTTTACATTTTCTTTACTTGAAAACCTTTCACATCCATACTTAAAACATTGCCTTTCTTTTTATAAAAACGTTCTTAGGACGCGAGCTCACTTGGTGACACATTGTTCTAATCAGGGTCGCAGTGTGCCTTGTTATTTGGAACCCATGAATATTTTGCCCGGAGGCCCATTTCCATTCGTTTTGCCCGAATGCCCATTTTCATTTGTTTTGCCCGAAGGCCCTTTTTCTTTAACATTAACATTAGCCGCAAGCGGCACACTATCGGAACGCCGGTCCCCCCCTCCCATTTCCCACTCACTCCAGCCTCATAAAACAATGTGTACCCATTTCTTTTTGAAAAACATTATTAATACAAAGCTTTAAGACTTGACTTGACTTTGTCTTTGTATGCTTGTGAAATGCCATGAACATACATTAACATGATGCATGAACCTACGTGATGCAACTTCAATTGAATACGAACATAAACAAAGGGCATAAAACATAATAATTAAATCACATTAATTGGCAAACATATTAAAATTAAACATGACTTGAAACATGTGAATGAGGATACACCTACATTTAAGATACTCAACATTAATTGGGGAAAATCTTATATTCATTTACTCAAACCTCTTTAGGGAAACCCTACATTCAAATAATTAAGGGAAATCCCTGCATTCAATGATTCAAAACTATTTAGGGAAAACCTTACATTCAATTAGTAAGGGAAAAACCATCCACTCACACAATCCACAATAGTAGGTGCAAGCCAATTTATCAGATCAACACATATATTCTTATCATATAAAACGACAAGACAATTTATCACATCAACACATAAATTCTTATCATATAAAGCAACAAGCCAATTTATTGGCACAATGAATATCACATACATAACATAGTCAAACATGGTAAGGGGACAAACATTGATATCAATATAATGAAAATCACATGCATAACAATAATCCAAACCTAAATTTACGTGAAAACTAAGGAGATTACTTGCCTGTTCAACTTATGTATACTAAAATTCTTCTCAGGCCTATATCAAATCTACCGCGTTGGGGAAACCGTTTATCTTTCTTTTCTTTTTCTCTTTTCTCTCTGTGTTTTGCTCTAAACGTCGGGGGCGTTATCTTTCTCACTCTCTGCGTCTGTGATGACGTGTGTTTTGTGAGTTCTGAATGTGTGTGTTTTACGTGTCTTATATATGTATTTTAACCTACTCCTAATTAGGCTAGGTTTAGAGTACATGGGCTTATAATTAACTTACTAACAATATGTGTCTGATTTAATACTCTAAACTAATTAAAGGTCCAATTATTCATTATAAGACCCAAATTAAATAAAACCACAATCTAATTAAAAAGACATTTTTATTATCCATAATTTAATAAATTAACTATCTCATAAAATCATTAATAAATTTCTAATTCTCCATTATTATTCTATAAATTAAACAAATAACATGATTAATAAAATTCTTATTAAAGCATAAAAATGCGAGTCGTTATATTCTCCCCACCTTATAAAAGTTTCGTCCTCGAAACTTGTCAAATATAAATGAATGAAAAAAATAAAATATGAAGGCATGAAAATAAGTCTTGTATTTAATGGAGCAAAAGCATTAAAGGCACAATTAAATACACATTAAATCAATAACAAAGCTCGATACATATTATGATTTTATCAAAAATCAATGCTATCTCGAACACATTCACATTTGTAGTCTAAAGCCAGAGCATAAACACAAAATGATACGAGCATAGTCATACTGAAATGGGAGCTTACCATATTACGGAGGGAGATGCTCAAAGCGCGACTCAGAACCCATGACTAGCTGACTTTAAACTTGTCATAAACTAAATCATTTTAAAGTCTACAGAACCGATTTAAAAAAGCTTGGGCTCTGATACCACTAAATGTAGCGCCCTTTTTAGCTTACTTGAATTTTAATGCGAAAAATAAGCAATTAAAATAGAAATACTTTACTGAATGTCAAAAATTACAGAATAGTAAAAACTTTTACTTCGTTCAAAAAGTTTGCAGTGGAATAAATACTAATAACTACTAGTCCAAAACATTCGTACTGAAAACACAATGACATTCAACGTTTAATGAACTAGTCAAACTTTGAAAATAAAAGAATTCCATTGACATAGGTTCCCCAAGTCGCTACACCTGGCCATCTCCTTCATTTTCTGCATTTTCATCTGAAAAATTTAACATTCGTGGAATGAGCTAAAAAAGCTTAACAAGTAACCTCATGCATGAATCATGCCGATGCATTATCTTACATTTAACTTGAAAGACTTTACATTTTTTCGTACTTAAAAACCTTTCACATCCATACTTAAAATATTGCCTTTCTTTTTATAAAAATGTTCTTAGACGCGAGGTGACTTGGTGACACATTGTTCTAATCGGGTCATTTGTGGGCCTTGTTATTTGGAACGTGAATATTTTGCCCGAAGGCCCATTTCCATTCGTTTTGCCCTAAGGCCCATTTCCATTCGTTTTGCCCTAAGGCCCATTTCCATTTGTTTTGCCCGAAGGCCCTTTTCCTTTAACATTAACATTAGCCGCAAGCAGCACATTGTCGGAACACCGGTCCCCCGCGCCCGTTTCCCACTCACTCCAGTATCATAAAATAATGTGCACCCATTTCTTTTTAAAAACATTATTAATACAAAGCTTTAAGACTTGACTTTACTTTGTCTTTGTATGCTTATGAAATGCTCTAAAACATACCATTGGAAAATTTTAATGGTGAACAAAATGTTAGAATTAGTCATTGGAATTTCCATTGGAGTTTTTAAAATTCTAATGGAATTTCCAATGGTACAACAGGTTGTTAAAAGATTCCAATATCGCTGGAAAAGTTCAACAGGGGTAAAAGATTTGATAGTATTATCCATATCAATAAAATATATCTTCTCTTCTCGAGTCAGTCATATTGAAATTACATAGTTAAACATGTTTGACTTGAGACAAAATGATAATGGATGACCTATTGGGAAAAGATATTAGATAATGAGATAAAATGATTGAATATTCCAACGGATATACCATTGGGATTTCCATTGGACTAAATTCCAATGGTATAACTCCGTTGGTATAACCGTTGGAGTTTTTTTCCAACGATTATGCATATATATGCTCCAATGGTATAACTCTATTGGAATTAGTGTTGGAAAAACTATTGGAGTTTTTTTTCCAACGGTTGTATATTCCAACGGATAAATATCGTTGGAATATTTTTCCATTGGAATTTTGCCATTTCAACTGTCATTTTACTAACGATGCATTTTTTGTTGGAATTTCCATTGGAATCTTCCAATGGTAATTGGCCAAATTCCAACATATATTTTCCGTTGGAATTTTCTTGTTTTTTTGTAGTGTTAGTCATTGATTTGAATTTTTGGACGGTGTGATTTTTTTTCAGTTTTTAGGCATTTTTGAGATGGCTTTCATTAAAGGTATTATAGAAATTTCGTAAGTTGGAAGGTTTTTTTTTGGAGAATCGTTTGACTTTTTGAAATCATGTTATATGGGTTTGTAATTGTAACTGCCTAATTTGAAGGTGCAATTTTAGAGATTTTTTTTTATCTATTTTTCGAGATTCAGCATAGTTAATTTTCTTTTGATGCTTTGAATTTAGATAGCTATTAGATAACGTATAATTAGTTATTTTTGCTGCATTGTTTTATAACATATGTTGGTGAAATGTAAAAACTATGAGAGTGGGTGAGAAGTAAGTATAGTTAGTTTTCGTTTGATGCTTAGATATATCTTAGAGAATGCAATGTTAGTTATTTTTTGTTGTATAGTTTTATGACAATTAGTACATAGTGTTTGATACATGTTTTTATCTTAATTTTGATGATTTTATTTTTACACCAAAACAATGTTTTTAATTGTTGTCCAAATACTCCTAAATGATTTAAAATAGTTTTAATATTTTCCGGAGTATTTCTTCAAGTTTTATTTTAGATAAAATTGGACAACACTTTTAATGATTTTATGGTTATAAGTTTTTACTTCAAAACAAGGTTCCTAAATGTTGTCTAAATACTCCCGATTGGTTTAAAACGATTTTACTAAATTTTCGGAGTATTTCTTGAGTTTTATTTTCGACAAAAATTGGACAACATTTCTGTCTCGAGGTCAACCGGTCGCCGTAGAGGGCAACCCGTACCTGAAGATGAATTTTGGAACAAAAAAATGAGACGGACTTGAAAAAGACCAGGTCGACCGGTCGACCAGGGTGTCGACCGGTGACGTCGACCGGTTGACCCCCTGTCGACCGGTACCTGGGCGTATCCTTGAAACAGAACTTGAATTTCCTTAAAAATCCATGAGGGGGACCGGTTGTGGAGGAGGTCGACCAGTCGAGGTGTACGTCGACCGGTCGCCCTATGTTAATTTTTGTGTGTATTTTTCAAACGTCTATTTCTGTGCGACCGGTCGCCCCTATCTTTTAAAGCAAAATTCGACCGTTTGACAACCAGACAAACTTTCCTTAAAATGTGGGATTGATTTCTAACAGCTATATTCTTGATTTTAATTGTAGTTTTCTGTAGATTTTCAACCGCCAAGAGGAGCCTATGCTTGATCAATCATCTCCTATAAATAGAGGAAGTTTTGGAGCAACCAAAAGAACTATTGAGATACAACACAACAAGATACACTTCAAGCAAATATTTGTTCTTCATAGTTATTATTCTTGTTGTAATTTTGCCTAGCTTATCACTTTCACATTCTTGAGGTCTAGGCTATTCTTGATTACACTTGCACTCAATTGTATTATTCATTATCGAGTTGTAATCTTGAATTTTTGGGTTATCATTCAACACAAGATATCCTTGTGAGTGTTCTTGTGGTAAGAACACATTTGGGTGATCTAGGTGTTAGGTGTAAGAAGATTATGGTAATCTTCTTGTCGAGGTGTTGAAGAATTTGGTATTCTTCAAGGTTGAAGATTGTGGTAATCTTCACAAGGTGCCGTTGGAGATTGTGGTAATCTTCAAGAGAGATTTTGGTAATCTCAAAAGTGGTGTTGAAGAAGAGTATGGTGCTCTTCAAGGTGTTGTTGTAAGTTGGTGTTGTATTAATTTTGGTAATTAATAAAATCTTTTTTCTTTTTGAAATCCATCCCGGATATACTGGGATGGTAGAGGATTAGGCCCTAGGTGGGTTGAACCTCTATAAATCGACGTGTGTTGTTTACATTCCGCACCTTCATTATAGTCTTTGAGCTTTCGGTTCGAAAAAGAGGGTAAAATCAAAAGATGGAGATAATCTATTCACCCCCCTCTAGATTATCGTAGCCGTTTGGACTTACAAGTGGTATCAAAGCCAAACTCTTTGGCAAGCTCGTTTCACATCGCGAGTGAAGAGGAACGATCGTCGGCTACGAACGAAGCTCAACTTTCCGGCACCTCCACCACCAAACCACCTCTATTTGATTCCAAAAATTATATATTTTGGAAAGAAAGAATGTAATGCTATTTACAAGGTTGCGGGTTCGATATTTGGAACATCATCATAAATGGAGAATCCATTCCGATGAAAGACACACCACACACCTCCAAAGGCCTCAAAGAGCTAAATGATGAAGAGAAGAAAATCATCTCCTTAAACGGTAAAGCTCTCAATATTTTGTATTGTTCACTTACTAATTTGGCATATGAACATATTGTAGGAATTCGATCGGCTCATGGAGTATGGCAAAAATTAGAAGCAATTCATGAAGTATATGCAAATGATAGGAGCAACTCAAAAACATCTACTTCTCAAAGGGATACAATGTCAAATCTAAGGAACAAGCCTTTTACAACTTCCAACTATGAAGAAGTTGAACATTGTCTTATGGGCATCGAAGAAGAAAACGAGGTATGTCTTAAACCCTCTACTTATGATATTATCATTCAAATGATTATAGTGATTTACAAAATGATTTTGATGATCTTCAAAATGAATTCAAAAATTTTACTAGTTAAGTACAAAAATTTGAAAAAGGAATTCAATGTTTTGAAAAATGAAAAGGATAGTTTATTTATTTCCTATGAATCACTATCATGTGCTCACACCACCACACTTGATAAGGTTAGAAACCTTGAAAAACAAAATAGTACTCTTGCTGAGGATATTAATTGCATGAAAAATAATTTATCAAAATCCAACTTGAGTACCAATAAATTGCCCAATATTGTGAATGTTAATAGTTGTGATAATTTGAATAGTGAACTTGATCATGAGCCTAATATTGTCAAGCTAGCATATGAAAAAGAATCGAGTTCCTATGCATATTAGTGATGTTACTTGCTTTTATTGCGGTAAGAAGGGTCATACGGTAAATACTTGTCGGGCTAGAAATAGCTCTAATTATTGTTGGAGACCAAAAAGTCTCAAGACTAATCCCAAAGGACCCAAGCACTTGAGGGTACTAAAAAACAATGTCATTTTAGGTACCCGGCGGATTAATAATCAAAGAAAATTCATGCCGCCAAGGAAACATCAAATGAACATCTCATTTGATCAAAGAAGGAGAAAACAAAGTCAATTTCCAAGAAGAGAATATAATCAAAAATGGGAAGAACTCAATCCTTGGAAATGGCAAAGACATCATCAACAAGATGATTTTCTAAGAGAAAGACACTTTCGAAAATGGGAAGACCACAATGCTTGGAAATGGAACAATTGGAGAAGCCATCATCAACAAGATGATTTTCAAAGGGGAAGATATCATCAACAACGGGAACGGCACAACCCATGGAAATGGCGTAATTGGTAAACCGTATCTCCCCATTTAAATATGCATTTTATTTAGTTAGTATGCATGTTTTTATTTGTGTCTAAATTACAAATGAGTTTTTATTATTTTAAAATTAAGGTCCTCAATAAATATTTGTGTTTTTAAAATCCTTTAAAAATGAGACCTTACATGTTGTTTTTAAACTCTTATGAATTTCTATAGCATAAGCATTTTTATTGTGATATCTCCTATTACTTGGCCTACATTTGTGCTATCATATCTAGTGCAAAATTTGTTTAAAGAATTGTAAGTTATATATCTCTTATTCATTGGCTATCGTCTATTAGAGATTTTTAAACCATCGAGGTATGTTTACTCGTATTATTCTTAGAACTCGATATTGTGTTCATGTCATGTTTATGCACATGTCTTTCAAAATATTTCATTTCAACCCCTTTATGCCACTAAATGACTTTGTGATTTTTCTTAAAAGGGCACTACTCGTTAAATCTCGTTTTTCTCATATATGTGTTTTCTCGAAACTCATATTTGTTGGATTTAGTCCATAATTATCTTTTTGCAAAGTTTTAAAACTTTTGGGGTGAAAAATCGAATTTTGAAAAAATCTGGAGAATGAAAAATTGCACTGGGACGGTCAAGGCAAGGTCGACCGGTTGCACCCCACCTCGACCAGTCGCCCAGGCAAATTTTTTGTGTTTAAAATCGTCTGTCTTCAGCTTTCAAAACAGAACAAGAAATTCTCCTAAAACCCTTACCAGCGTCTTCACCCCCTTTTCTCTAAAATCTTCAATTCTTCATCAATGTTTGTGATTCTTGTTGATAATCCACTTCTTTTTGCAAGAATTTTACATATATGACACCTCCAAGAAATTCTACCGGTCAAAATTCCACCTCCAAGCATAGAAAGGGCGAAGAGGGTTCTTCGAGAAATCGGCAAGAAGAAGCCGAACAAAGGGATATTCGAGCTACCCAAAGGAATGTGGCTCAAGAACTTGATGATATTCAAAACCCGGTACTATCCAATCCTCAAATTGCCGAACTCCGCGGGACGATTTCATTCAACAATTGCCGTTGCGCAAAAAGTAAGAAATCTTTTATACCTCAAGCTCCTCGCTCTAATAATGTTCTAGATTTTATCAACAAATTTGCAGAGTGGTACTATGATAATTGAAACATGGGTGCAAAAACGATAGCTAAACGAAGATTTGTCGATTTAATTCGTTTACAAATGAATATCCTTCTATTAGAGGATTCTTTGAAGAGCAAGGGTGGATGTACTTATGGGAGCATCCTTATGTTTTATATGATGATGATATAATTTTTCATTTTTATGCCAATATGTGGGTTGAATATGATGCTCAAAGGAAGCCTCTTACTTTGAATTCGTTTGTAAGGGGTCGTCATTTTAGATGGACTCCAAATGAAATTTGTCGGCTTTTACATGTAAGAGAAGGTGGTTGGGACTATTTCTCTTGTACTATTTGGAATGATGAGATGTTGGGGGTGTCTATGAGAGAAGTCAAGACTTATTTGAGCGTATGGCCAAAGTATTCATTGTTGGCGATGACTCTTGAGCACCGGATTATATCCGTTATTGTCGCCTATTGCATATGTGGAAAAACGGGAAAAATGCTTAGCAACATGGACTATTTTTTGACTTATAAGATTGCTAGAAGGGAACCTCTTAACTTTGGCGCTATTCTTATTCAATGTCTAATTGAGTCTATTACTCAAGGAAATAAGAAGTTTGTTATGGGCAATTGGATTTGTAAACTTCTTATACAATCAGGACTACCTTCGTCGGAGTGTAATTCGGAGGTATTTCAAAATGACTTTGACATTGATAACATCTCCCAAATGGTCACTATGCGCAAAAATATGGACATCCGACCAACTAAAATGGCTAGAGGAAGAGGCCAATATTCCCCAGATCCAAACGACTTCTTTGATGATGCCGAGGCCATGAGATTGGCGGAGGAAGGCGAACCGAGCAATCCGGAGGGTAATACCGGTGCTCAACCGTCTAGGAGGTACACCCAAGCCGAGTATGATGATTTAAGAACATTTCATAAAGCTAGGTATGAGGCTTTGGAGCAAAAGACCTCCAAAATGCAAAAGTCAATCGGCAAGTTGAAGAAATTCATCAAAGATCTTATTCCCGGAACTTGCTTCTCTTCGGACGAGGAATGATGTCCCCACCCCTTTATTATTTTAGCATTTTCTCTTGTTCATGTTGTTTCATATTTCTATGAACTATTTTGTAAAACTCTAAATTGCACTAATGAGATTTGCTTGTTTTCTTGAAAGGGTTAAAATAGCAAGATGGAAATGGCCTTTTGGTTGAACTTGGTATTGATGGAGTATTTGATGGTAAAAATACTCTAGTTTGGCATTGTTTGATTATTGGTATGAAGTACTTGATGGTAAAAGTGCTTCTCTTAATTTTTGATGCTTTGTTCATTTTAATGGATGATTTGGGACATTTGTAATGTCTTATTTGTATGCACTACTTGATGGCTCTTTAATTTTTGCTTGATGGCGTTCGTAATGCCATGATCTTTCATTTGGCTAAATTTATCTCAATTGGATTGAACCTTTGAGAATTTACTTTGTTGAGCCTCTTATTTGATGGACATATGTTGAAAAATTGTTTTTGGGCGATGATATGAAAAACTTGGCTTTATTTCTTTTGCAAGGGCTATATACATTTTCTTCAAACTTTGACGCCCACCAAGTGTTCGATAAAATATTTCAATGAAAGACTCATCGCCTACATGATTCTCTTATTTTCAAATGTCTTATTGGGATCATGTCTTTTGGCTAACAAAATGAGCTTATGGATTTCTTATAATACATCTCTCCCATTTTTGGATTCTAAGCTTAATTCTTTCAATGGTTGATAAATCGTATTGTTGGCGCACTTTGATAAACTTGTATGATGTTTTTATCATCCTAACATTCTTTTTGATGATTCCAAAGGGGGAGAAACAAGAAATTGGCTCATTAGCTCAAAGAAGCTAATAAAAGCTTGTTATAAAAGCTATAAGCTATGGCTCTTAAAAGCCATAAGTTGTGAATTATTTTTAGTCCAATTGTTGCTTGATGGACTTATATACTTGTCTAATGATGTTTTGTTGACAGGGGGAGCTTATAAGCTCTTGAACAATATGTAAAAACTAAGCTTTTAGCCTATGGTTAATTGCTTTTACATTACTCTTGATGTGCTTGTTGATAGGGGAGCTTGTGCTTATTATTGAATATATTTACTCCCTTACTTGGTTGCTTATGTATTTTGGAAATTTTGGTTGCTTCCAAACGGTTAGATGTTTTTACCGGAAAATCGTTTTTAAAATTGTCCTCCTAATATTTCTAAAAATTGTTTTGGTTTGTAATCATCAAAAAATGGGAGATTGTTTGATACATGTTTTTATCTTAATTTTGATGATTTTATTTTTACACCAAAACAATGTTTTTAATTGTTGTCCAAAATACTCCTAAATGATTTAAAATGGTTTTAATATTTTCCGGAGTATTTCTTCAAGTTTTATTTTAGATAAAATTAGACAACACTTTTAATGATTTTATGGTTATAAGTTTTTACTTCAAAACAAGGTTCCTAAATGTTGTCTAAATACTCCCGATTGGTTTAAAACGTTTTTACTAAATTTTCGGAGTATTTCTTGAGTTTTATTTTCGACAAAAATTGGACAACATTTTGTCTCGAGGTCAACCGATCGCAGAGAGGGCAACCCGTACCTGAAGATGAATTTTGGAACAAAAAAATGAGACGGACTTGAAAAAGACCAGGTCGACCAGGGTGTCGACCGGTGACGTCGACCGGTCGACCCCCTGTCGACCGGTACCTGGGCGTATCCTTGAAACAGAACTTGAATTCCCTTAAACATCCATGAGGGGGACCGGTTGTGGAGGAGGTCGACCAGTCGAGGTGTACGTCGACCGGTCGCCCTATGTTATTTTGCTGTGTATTTTTCAAACGTCTATTTCGTGCGGCCGGGCCGCCTATCTTTTAAAGCAAAATTCGACCGTTTTGACAGAGACAAACTTTCCTTAAAATGTGGGATTGATTTCTAACAGCTATATTCTTGATTTTAATTGTAGTTTTCTGTAGATTTTCAACCGCCAAGAGGAGCCTATGCTTGATCAATCATCTCCTATAAATAGAGGAAGTTTTGGAGCAACCAAAAGAACTATTGAGATACAACACAACAAGATACACTTCAAGCAAATATTTGTTCTTCATAGTTATTATTCTTGTTGTAATTTTGCCTAGCTTATCACTTTCACATTCTTGAGATCTAGGTTATTCTTGATTACACTTGCACTCAATTGTATTATTCATTATCGAGTTGTAATCTTGAATTTTTGGGTTATCATTCAACACAAGATATCCTTGTGAGTGTTCTTGTGGTAAGAACACACTTGGGTGATCTAGGTATTAGGTATAAGAAGATTGTGGTAATCTTCTTGTCGAGGTGTTGAAGAATTTGGTATTCTTCAAGGTTGAAGATTGTGATAATCTTCACAAGGTGCCGTTGGAGATTGTGGTAATCTTCAAGAGAGATTGTGGTAATCTCAAAGGTGGTGTTGAAGAAGAGTGTGGTGCTCTTCAAGGTGTTGTTGTAAGTTGGTGTTTTATTAATTTTGGTAATTAATAAAATCTTTTTTCTTTTTGAAATCCATCCCGGATATACTGGGGTGGTAGAGGATTAGGCCCTAGGTGGGTTGAACCTCTATAAATCGACGTGTGTTGTTTACATTCCGCACATTCATTATTGTCTTTGAGTTTTCGGTTCGAAAAAGAGGGTAAAATCAAAAGATGGAGATAATCTATTCACCCCCCCTTCTAGATTATCATAGCCGCTTGGACTTACACATAGTTTGTTATAATGTATTGCATATTTAGTTTTTACACAATGCATAGATAACTTTTAGATAATGCATAATTAGTTGATTTTTGCTGCATAGTTTATGACACCTTGCATAGTTGGGTATAATGTACTGCATATTTAGTTTTTAACATTGCATAGGTAGTACCTAGATAATGCATAATTAGAACTATGTAACATTTTATAGTTATTTATACAGTGTCCCCAAATTATTTATGCATCATATTTAGCGCGAAAATTTACAGATTATAGTCATAGAGTCTGAGTTGAATATACCAGTTACTAGTTCTTTATGAGTGTCAGCTTCTTCTATGTTGTCCATGGGAGTTTCTTATGGAAGTATTAATATTTCTTCTCAATGAACAATAATCATCTTCTTCTTCACAATCTTTTTTTTTCCTCTGTAAAACATGCATAACTGCGGCGTTAATGGCGTGTAGAGAGAGAAAATTTTGTAATAGTATGATTTATGACATCTTTGTAGGGATTGAGATCAATTTAAAATGTAACATATCGTGTATTTTGATCCCTTTCCATGTTTTGTAACAATTGTTTTTGTTGTATTTGGATTATAATTTAATTGTGTTTTTACATTGCCACTCTTTTGGTGATTAAATTAAATATTCAATATAAATTTAATCCATTTAATCAAAGCCTCAATTATTATATGGGAATAACTGAGATCAGTCCCTACGGTCTCACCGTAGGCACTGGTCTCATTAGATCCAACTCATATATATATATATATATATATATAAGATTTGGTTCAAATAGGACACCTCCCTTATATGAGACAATGGGGATTTATTATAGTCATTGGATTGATATTTTGGATGATTCAGATTAATCTCATTATTTGGGCAAGTAGTTAATGGATATACACCAACAAAGTCAAATGTGTATTTTTTTATAATTTTTGGATTTTGCAGTAAGGGTAGTTTTGTCATTTAGTGTGAGTGTGAAAGGTTAGTTATTATTTACCTTCTTTTAATTGGGGCTACTTTTGGGGGAGTTAGTTCATTCAAACTACACGTCTATTCCTCTTCTCTGATAGTACACGCCTATTCATTATCCAAGCAAATCTCTATTTTCGAAATTTCTCTCATCTTCCATCTCTTTTCCCGTTCGGCCGCCCTACTTGGAATTCCTCTCCCGTGTTTCTCTTTTTTTTTTCTGGTTTAGAGATTAATGCATCTCCATTGGTAAGTTTCCGCACACAATTTTAATTTCTTGGTATGTAATTTTAACTCCTACTTGAAACGATTTCTAGAAGTAGTTTTGTGGAGTTTCTATAGTTTTTCTCTTTCGATTTTTTGGGGGGTTTTCGAGTCTAATAGTTTGATTGGATGAAGGAAGAAATTTAATAAGTGTTAGTTTAATTGTTGCTTGTATCGAAAAAACTGGGATGTGTTATTGTGTTTATTTTATTTTATTTTATTTTTATTTTTCGGCAGAAGTAAGTTTTTTTTGGCATTGTTCTTGTTCTTGTATGTTCGTATTCTTTTGTTTTTCGGTTTTGTACCTTGTTTTCTTAGGTTTTAGTCCCCCTAATTGGAAAAATTGCAAAATTGTATTTGTTCACCGACGGATGTCGAACAAAAAAAATAGTCTTCTTGTTGTAAGTTTTAATTGGCGAAAACATTTATTGGCCGAAAAATTGGAATAATTACAAAGCCACCCCTACAATTTAGCTTAGTTAAAAAACTTTAACATTTTTTTGAAACATTACTTAATGCAATCTGACTACACAAGGTTTTGGTGTTATTCCTACATTTTTACTTAGTGCAATCTTAATGCATACTTAGTATAAGACTATTGTAATCTTATTGATATTACACTGTATTCCTGGTGCAACCTTACTGCATACTTAGTGCAATCTTACTGCACAATGTTTTTGATGTTTTAAGTTTGTCCATTATGTGCGTATTTTTAAATTTGGATGTTTAATATTTTTTATTGTATAATTAACATTGTTTTTGGCGTATTCTTGAATTACCCATGTTATTTTTATGTGATTTGTTGTATAATTGAAGAATAAGAGCTCTTGTATTTTCTGGGAATATAATTTTGTTGTATACTGAGTTTAGTTTTAGTGCTTATTTAATACAGTTTTGTTGCATTTTTTAATACAATTTTGTGTATGTTTTCAACATAGCTAACTTTTCTTGGTAGTTATATAGTACAATTTTACTGTATTTTCCATTATAGTTTTGTATAGTGTTAGAATAAATTTATTATATTTATCATTTTCAGTTCTTATTATTGCATCTATTTAATCACGATGTATTTTTTTGCTGCAGTTGTTAATTTGTTAATAGGGAGAGAATGCAAATGTTCAGTCTAAGAAATGGAGAAGGGGCAGTCATGTTGGTAAGACTAGTGTAAAAGATTTGTTTCCCATATTGACTACTAGGTCTACGCCCATAATTTTGGTTGATGCTATTGAGTCCTTTACAGACAATCAGGGGGATGTTGTTGAGATGGGGTTCGGGTGTTTATTATTATTGAAACCTTACTATTTTTGAAACCCTCTCGGTTGCATAGTATATATTGGATATGAATGTCGTTGTTTTTGAACTTCTTGTTGTACTTATTCGAATGTCGAATCCACTATAAGAGACATATTCCCTATAGATCTAAATATATATATATATATATACAGTGAAATCACATTATATATACATTACAATAGATCTAAATATGCAGTTTTTTGTTAATTACATATGTTCAAAGAATTCAACGTCTCATGGAACGTGTTCCAGGTTTTTAGAAAACAACTAAATAATACTATTCATACACTACAACATAGCTAATATACAATACAATACATTTAAATATATATATACAGTGAAATGACATTATATGCACATTAAAATATAACTAAATATGCAGTTTTTTTGTAAATAACGTATGTTCAAAGTATCATGGAAGGTGTTTTAGGTTTTTATATGCAAACAATTAAATAATATTATCCATACAATACAACATAGTTAAATATACAATGCGTTTAGTGCATATCACCTCCTACAATTAAGGGATCGACTGAGTTTCTTTTAGTTAAATATACAGTGCATTTAGTTTCAATATGAGTTTCTTTTAACTGAGATGGATCGACTGATTTCTGGGAGAAGTTGGGTTTTGATTGCTATTAGTTTAGAAAGATTTTTGTTGCCAATATTTGGTGCATATCATCTCCTACAATTAAGGAACGTGTGATTGCATGGAGGAACTTTTATTTAAATAGTCAATTATATCCCTACTAATTATGATTAATGATTATTAATTTATATTTATGCTATTAAATTTGGACTTTTAATTGGAATATATCAACGGTTTGGATGGATACCTACTGTCTCATATAAGAGGGGTATCCCATTTGAACCATTCTCTATATATATACACACATTAATTATTATATATAAAACAATTTAAGTCATTTGGTTCTCATAATTTTCTCCACGAAACCTTCCTTAAGTCTACTCTCTCTACTAATTAATAATATAGCCTATCAACGAAAAATATTAAAAAGATTGACTTGTTTTAATATAAAATATGAAAAGGGTGGAGAGGATTGATATGATTCGGTTTTATTTGTAAAATAGAGATGCGTTAGGTATCTTAGAATAAATATGATGATGTGAATACATCGCATGCGGATATCCATAAACCAAAAGTTTTAGATATAATTTGACGCTGTGATTAATTATTAAACATGATTCGCGCTTCTCTGAAGAATTCAATTTAGGTTTCCAGCCACATCCTCCATCTAGAAACCATCCATCTTTGAAGAGTTGGTGATCAAATTTGACAAGGAAAGTATGAAGCTTCCCAACAAGCCCACCACTATTGAAGCTTCAACCACCTACCCCTCCCACATCCATCTATAAATAGGTGCTTCATTCTTCAGTTGTAATTATCCCTTGTGAGTGAATATCACAGAGAGTAGAGAGATCCTTGAGAGTGATCAAAATCAATCCTTGAGAGATTGAGTGAGTTTTGAGAGTTTTTTGTGAGTGTTGTAAATCTCCCTGTAAATCTATTCTTGTGTGAAATAGAATTGGTATTTTTCTCTCAAATTCATCCATTTAGTTCATAATGATCTGTGATACCTAACAAGTGGTATCGAGCCTCGTCGCGATGGCGGACGCGACGCAGATTCGGCTTTGGGGGCGAAAAACGGACCGAGTTCATATATTTAAACTATGAGAAAAAATTTTTTGGGGGCAATTGTAAAACACAACTATTTGAAGTTTTTTATGAAAGTTTTGGGGGGGCAATTGTAAAAAAATTCCCCTATTTTAGCTATAAAAAAATAATTTAAAAATTTTTTTTTGGGGAAAAAATAATTTTGGAAAATTTTGGGGGGGCAGCAGCCCCCTTGTCCCCCATCCCCCCCATCCGTCCGCCTTGCTCGTCGGAGTGCTCATAGGAAGTTGCGAGAGGTCTGGAAAATTCGAGTTTTACAAAGTTTGTAAAAACTCATTTTTCAACATTCCATTGGATTCCTCTCGTCGATACGAGTCCGTACGTGTTTTCGGATCGAAAAACGGACATCGGACGGCCGTCGTAGCGCTTAACTACGAGGAAGAAGATGAACAGTAACATCTGCATGCAAATTTCCTTTTAATTACAAATCAGTCCCTGAGTTTTATATTTTTCATTTTTTTGACCCCTCAACTTTTTGGAAATTACATTTTGATCCCCAAATTTTCTGAAATTTCATTATGGTCCCTGAACTTTCAGAAATTACAGATTGGCCCCTGAACTTCTTGATATTTCAGTTTGGTCCCTATATTTTCATAAAATTGCAGATCAATCCCAAATTTTTCAGAAATTGAAATTTTAACCCCAGAGTGTCTATTCCACCATTTTTGACCATTCCGGACGTGACGGTATACTCTGTTTCGTGAGATTCAATCTCTATATTTGTGAACTAATTGTTGGAAGGTGAAAATGGCCACGGATGAGTCAACATCATCTTATGGAGCTATGATTATGCTCAATGCTACCAATTACATGTTATGGAAACCCCGGATGGAAGATCTACTCAACTGTAAAGATTTGTTCGACCCCATAGAGCTAAAGGGTGTTAATCCTGATGCTTCCAAGTCAACAGAGTGGAAGAAGTCGAATAAAAAATCCGTTAGCTGGAGGACATGTACCAGGAGACAGACGCATATGCCCTCTGGCAGAAGTTGGAGGACATGTACCAGGCCAAGACCGCTCGGAATAAGGCCCTGTTGATGAGGCGCTTAGTCAACATGAAGGTGAAAAATGGAACTTGTTTGCCGAGCATACTAGTGAGTTCGAGCTTGGTAAACCAATTATCGTGCAGCGTAGGGATGCCACTTGGAAATGAAATGCAGGCTCTCCTACTTCTTAGTTCACTTCCCGATAGCTGGGAAACACTAGGTTTCTCTCAGCAATTCGGCCCCAGAAAGCAAACTTACCATGTCATGGTTAAGGATGCCCTATTCAATGAGGAGGCGGAAGAAAAGACATGGGCACAAATCGGACCCATGCCCTTGTGACGGAAAATCGGGGAGACAAACATGGGAAGCAACAATGAAGTAGTAGAGGCAAAGGGAGAGGCAAAAGTAGGGGAAGATCTCCGATGGCGTAAAACCAACATATAAATGTCATCATTTGTGGAATAGAGGGTCATATGAAGAAGAATCGCTATAAATGGCTAGAGGAGCAAGGTCGAGCGGTTCCCAACCAGAAGAAAGAATAAGGGTGGAGAAACGCTAGCTATCATTCCTGGAGATGTAGCGCTTTGTTCAACCCATGATGAGGCATGCCTTCATATCTCAAGAGAAGAAAACGAGAATGGGTGGTAGATACTGCAGTGTCTTACCACGTAACTCCTCATAAGGACTACTTCACAACATACAAAGTGGTGACTTTGGAGCGGTGAAGATGGGAAATTCGATTCCTCCGGAATTGTAGGAATTGGTGATATACGAGATAAAGACAAATGTCGGGAGTACAATCACTTTGAAGGATGTCAGACATGTGCCTGATCTTCGGTTGAATCTACTTTCAGGTATTGCCCTGGACAAACAGGGCTATGATAATCATTTCACCAAAGGCACGTGGAAGTTGTCAATAGGCACTATGGTAGTTGCTCGAGGACACATTTGTGGCACGTTGTACAAGACTCATGTGAAAATATGTACAGATAGCCTCAACATTCTTTGAGAAAGAGGCTTCTCAAAATTTGTGGCACCAAAAACTCGGTCACATGAGTGAGAAAGGGTTGTCTACCCCGATAAAGAAGGAGCTTATCAATGTTGACAAGGAAGCGCGTGACCGGATCCTTGCAATCATTGTCTATTTGGTAAGCAACAAAGAGTCTCGTTTAGTTCCTTTAACGAGAAGATCGAGTTGCTCGATTTGGTGCACTCGATGTTTGCGGTCCCCCGGAGGTTGAATCACTAGGCGGTAACAAATACTTTCGACATTTATTGACGATGCTTCTCGAAAGTTGTGGGTGTATTTCGAAGACAAAAGATCGGGTGTTTGAATATTTCAAATTGTTTCATGTCATGGTAGAACGTGAAACGGAAACAAGTCGAAGTGTCTTCAATCGGATAATGGAGGCGAATACACTTCTAAAGTGTTCGATGCCTATTGCAAAACATATGGCATTCGACATGAGAGAAAACAGATCCCACGCACCCTCAACATAACGGTGTCATTTGAAAGAATGAACAGGACAATCATGGGCGTGTACGGAGCATGCTCAATATGGCTAAGTTCGCCAAAGCCATTGCGGGGAGAAGCGATCGAGTTGCTTGCTGCCGATCACAGATCACCATCAGTACACATGAATTTTGAAGTTAGGAGAAACTATGGTGCAGGAAGGATCCGTCATACTCTCACTTGAGAGTATTTGGATGTTTAACATATGCACATGTATCCAAAGAGCTCGACAGAAGCTTGATGCAAGGACCACTCCATGCATTTTCATTGGCTATGGAGATGAAGAGTTTGGATACAGGTTATGGGATCCAAAGGAGAAGAAGGTGATCAGAAGTAGGGACGTAGTGTTCCATGAAAGTAAGACAATGGAAGACATTGAAAAGCCCACAATGTCTCAGAAGTCAAATATTGGTGCTCAAATCTCGATGCAGACACTTAACCGGTCGTGAGAGGCGGTGACGTAGTGCCGAAGATATACCAGAAGCAGAATATGAAGAGGTAGAAGAAGGTGTTGAGCAGGGGGAGCCACAACCCGCTCTACCAAATGTTCCTATACCATCAGAAAGCCAGAATGATGGTGGATCTCCTCATATTGTTCCAGAAGTTCGTAGGTCTGAATGAGGACGGATTCCATCTAGAAGATATTCAGAATCCGATTACCTTCTGCTTACTGAAGATGGAGAACCAGAGAGTTTCCAAGAAGTAGTATCTCATAAGGACAAAGAAAAATGGCTGCAAGCAATGCAAGATGAAATGGAATCTCTGCAGAAGAATTCCACTTATGAGATCGTAGAACTTAGAAAGGGAAGAAGGCACTAAGAAACAAATGGGTGTTCAAGTCAAGAAAGATGGTAGCGGAAAAGTGGTGAAACACAAAGCTCGCTTGGTAGTCAAGGATTCCAAGAAAAAGGGAATCGACTTTGATGAGATTTTTTCACCGATGAGTCAAGATGACATCAATTAGAGTTATTCTTGGTTTAGTAGCAAGTATGAACTTGGAGTTTGAACAAATGGATGTGAAGACAGCATTTCTTTACGGAGATCTCAAAGAAGAGATCTACATGGAGCAGCCAGAATGTTTTGAGATTTCAGGTGATAATCTCGTTTGCAAGCTCAAGAAGAGCTTGTATGGTCTAAAGCAGGCACCAAGGCAGTGGTACACAAAATTTGACTCGTGTATGGTAAGTCAAGGCTACAAAAAGACTAATGTAGATGAATGTGTTTACATTCAAAAGTTTGCAGATGGAAATTTCGTTGTTCTTTTACTATACGTAGACGATATTTTGATCGTGGGAAAAGATACAACGAAGATTAGTCAGCTAAAGAAAGAACTTTCGAAGTCTTTTGACATGAAAGACTTAGGACCGGCTCAACAGATTTTGGGAATGCAGATAGTTCGAGACAGAAAGAACCGGAGGTTATGGCTATCTCAGGATAAGTATATTGAACGAGTGCTCGAGAGGTTCAATATGAACAACGCCAAACCAGTCAGCATTCCACTAGCTAACCATTTCAAGTTGAGCAAGAGTGCATGTCCCTCATCCAAGGAAGAGATCGGGGAAATGTCATCGGTGCCATATTCTTCAGCAGTTGGAAGTCTGATGTATGCAATGGTGTGTACAAGACCGAGATATTGCTCACGCGATGGAACGTGAGTCGTTTTCTCTCTCACCCCGGAAAGGAGCATTGGGAGGCAGTGAAATGGATTCTCAGGTACTTGAAAGGTACATCAAAAATAGGTCTTTGCTACGGGGGAGCTGATCCAGTCTTGGAGGGCTATACAGATGCAGATATGGCAGGAGATCCTGATAGTAGAAAATCAACTTCAGGATTTCTCTACACTTTCGCAGGGGGAGCTGTTTCATAGCAGTCAAGACTGCAGAAGTGTGTTGCTTTATCCACAACAAAAGCAGTATATTCTTTGCCATTTGAAGCTGGTAAAGAAATGTTGTGGCTAAAGCGTTATCCAAGAACTTGGAATTAAGCAAAAAGATTACAAGGTACATTGTGACGATCGAGTGCTCGGACTTGAGCAAGAACTCCATGTACCATTCCCATACAAAACATATTGACATTCGATATCATTGGATACGCGAGACGATAGAACGACAACAGTTGAAACTCGTTAAGATCCACACAAAGGAGAATCCATTAGACATGTTGACGAAAGTGGTTACACGAGAAAAGCTTGAGCTATGCAGAGACATAGCGGGGATGCTTATTAGGATATGGTGGAGGGGAGAATTGAAGAATTCAATTTAGGTTTCACCACATCCTCCATCTAGAAGCCATCCATCTTTGAAGAGTTGGTGATCAAATTTGACAAGGAAAGTATGAAGCTTCCCAACAAGCCTACCATTGTTGAAGCTTCAACCACCTACCCCTCCCACATCCATCTATAAATAGGTGCTTCATTCTTGATTGTAATTATCCTTGTGAGTGAATATCACAGAGAGTAGAGAGATCCTTGAGAGTAATCAAAATCAATCCTTGAGAGATTGAGTGAGTTTTGAGAGTTTTTGTGAGTTTGTAAATCTCCCGTAAATCTATTCTTGTGTGAAATAGAATTGGTATTTTTCTCTCAAATTCATCCATTTAGTTCATAATGATCTGTGATACCTAACATTCCTCTATTTGGTGACACATTATATTGTCCATGCAAATCATGACATGTCATCTTCCTTTACCATCATAGTTTAAAGTAATTTGTGACAAGATGTAATGTGATTGAATTCTGATAACATGAAATAGGTCTGGATTAATGATGATGCCCTTAATTGATGATATGATAAGCCGGATTACAGGCAAACGTGGCAAATTTGGAGTTCTAATGATAATTATTATCTATTTTTTATTCTAAAAATTGAAAAGTGTAACCAAATTAAGGGCATCTCCAATGCCGTATTTCTAAAAACCTTTACACATCTACTTTTTAGTGGAGCCTATGGTGCCACATCATAAAAATCTCAAAAAGAAAAAAAACCCCACATTTCTCTCAACAATCCAAAAACCTCAAAACAATGGATCCTACACTTCTCACTATAATATCACATATATTTATCCTTGTGTGGATCCTACTCCCACTAAAAAACAATATCACTACAAGCAAAAATCAGTTTACCTACAGAAAAATTTGTAGGTAAGTATTAAGAAAATTATAAAGTGTAGGTAAATTTGTTGTAGGTAAAATATTTACCTATAGAATTTAAAACTGTTGGTAAATACCTACAAAAAATCTATCGGTAAACTGGAAAATTGTCGGTAATCTGTCGGTAATTTATCGATATAATTTGGGGTGAAATAATATCTTTTATTCTGTAGGTATTTTGTAGGTAACTGTAAAATTTAATGACAAAATTATTTCTGTCGGTAAACTAGAATTTTCTTGTAGTGTATGCCAACCCACTTTTGCCATTTTTTTCAGAAAAAAATTTGTGAGGATGTGGTACCGTTACGGTACCGCTTTTTTAGTGAATCAAAAAAGCTTTCCTTCACAATAGGGTGAACCTTTTTTATAAGGATTTTCATCAAACAAACCTCTCTAAGAACCTCCCACTACAGATGCCCTAAGGAGTCTGCAGGGGATGATCCTTCCTGCCGCAACATTTGGATTAGCGGAAGATGGTCTTCGATAGGAAGAAATTCAGGAAGTTTCTTAAAGACGACAATTGATATGAGTAAGTTGCTAAATCTATTTGCGAGTCAATTTTTTTTAGGGAAAATAGTATTTTTGGTTCTATAACTTGGACTACTTGAAGATTTAGTTTACTAGATAATCACCTTTAAGTTTTGGTCTAATAAATTTTAATAATTATGATGTTTAGTCCGGTTTTGATTGGAATTATATAATTTTACTGTAACTGCTAACTAGGACCAATGAATATTAATTTGTCATTGTCTAAGAAATTTAGGGATTTTGGTGATTTGAAGCAAATATTCTCACGCCAAATCACCAAAACCAACACACAAGATTTGAGATTTTAATGTTTTGGTGACAATTATTGCCCCAAATTACCAAACTCCCAATTTTTTGACATGTTTGCACTTGACCGATCATAGTCATTAATTTCCAATAAAATTACTCCAATTCGGTCAAAATAGAATTAAATGTCCAATTTTTTAAAAGATATTGGACTAAAATTTAAAGGTGACTACGTTGAAGATTACATCTCAAAATAGTCCAAGTTATATGACCCAAGAAATTATTTTCCCTTTTTTAATGTATGTAAGTATATATATATATATATATCTTAATAGCTCTAATGTTTTTTTTTTTTGCATTTCGAGTTTTGATATTAAAAAAAATGGAGTTTTTTTAAATAATTTATTAAAGGAGATAAATTGTAAAAACTGTGATCGTGAAACTAATAGCCTATTATCGTATCGAAAAGCCTCAGAAAGGGTTTATGACAAGAGAGATTCGAATTCGATAGCAACTACTTCTGTCCATGTAAACTATTGATTAACGTTTTAAGACTGCAAAAAAGAGGGGATATTCCCATAAGAAAGGAAAAAGGAAATGGGGATTCAAACCCATCAACTCTCACTCTTTGCTTTGGTTTTTTCCTTCCTTAATCAGAACAGAAGCGGCGAACGCAGAATTTTAACTTTGGGGAGGGTGAAAAATGGATCGAGTTTATAAATTTAAACAATGAAAAAAAAAATACTCATATATTAACCATAATTAATGAGTTTTTATATTGTAAATGACAACTATTTAAGTTTTTATCAAAATTTTTTTTGGGGGGGGGGCAAAGTCATCTATTTTATCTAAATTTTTTTTTTTTGGGAAAAATGCAAAAATGGTCCTGTAATTTTACCTAGTTGGCAATTTTGGTCCTATCCCATTTGCATTTTGCAAATTTAGTCCCATAACTTTAAAATTATCGCAATTTTAGTCCTGAAATCAATGGAGCAACAAAATCCGACGAAAAAAAGCACGTGAGGAGCACATGGCCCGTTGTAAGACTGGGTTGGACCGTCCTAGTCCACATTGACCCATTTTTTCATCTGATTGAGCAAAATTGGTCATGTAACTTATTTTAACTCTAAAAAAAAAAGAAAAGAAAAAAACAATAAACCAAATTGGCATAATTGGTCCTGTAACTTTTTAAACTCTTACAAAAAGAGTTTTTATTTTGCTCAATTTGAAATTTTTTCATGTGATTCAATTTATTTTAAAATCTAAAAATTAAATATAAAAACTATAATAATTAGTTTAAAGAAAATATTGAAATTTATTTTTAAAAAATCCAATATTTGTTTAAAAGTCTTAAAATTATTCAAAAATTGGGATATTAAAATCTGAATATTTTCAGAAAATTCCCAGAATTGTTTAAACAATTTTCAAAATTTTAAAAAGAGTTTTGATTTTTTTTTTTTAATTTTGGAATTTAAAATATGTTAAATAAATGTCGATTTTTTAGAAGATGATTTATAGTTTTTTCAAAAAATTTCATATCTTTTTTGTAATTTTTGGATTTTAAAATAATTTCAATTTTTTTACTATTATTTTAAAATAATTTCAATTTATAGTTTTTTACTATTATTTTGGAAAACAAATCGACTTATAGTTTCTATTTTTTGGTAAAATATTTTTCAGATTTTAAAATAATTTTGAGTTTTTTTACTATTATTTTAAATTAATTTTGTTATAGTGTTTTTTACTATTATTTTAAAATAATTTTGATTTATAGTTTGGAGTTTTTGGTAAAATAATTTTTGGATTTTAAAATAATTTTTATTTTTGGTAAAATATTTCAAAAGTCTCCAATAGTTTTCTGTTTCAATCCATTTTTCAGATTTTTAGACAAATTTCCATATTTTAAATAATTTTCAGATTTTTTATTTTATATTTAATTTATTTTTAATATTTGAAGTAATTGGAAGATTTTTAACACAACTTTTAGTTTTTTAAACAAAATTTCAGATTTTAAAACATCGTTTAGTTTTAAAAACAACTTTTTGAAAAGAATTTTGAGTTTTTTCATTTAGATTTTAAAAATATTTTAAATAAATTTTAAATTTTTTAAAAAATGTAATTAATTTTCATATTTAATTTTTTAACAATTGTCATTGTAATTTCGATTTTTTTACTTTTTTCAATTTTTTAAACAAATTATTAGAGTTTTTATATTTTTAATTTATAGATTTTAAAATAAATTTAATCACATGAATAAATTTCAAATTGAGCAAAATAAAAACTCATTTTCTAAGAGTTAAAAAAGTTACAGGACCATTTGTCAATTTGGGTTACTGTTTTTTTTTTTTAAGAATTAAAATAAGTTACAAGACTAAGTTTGCTCAATCAGATGAAAAAGTGGGTCTATGTGGACTAGGACGGTCCACCTCAGACTTACAACGGGCCATGTGCCCGTCACGTGCTTTTTTTTTCCATCGGATTTTGATGCTCCGATGATTTCAGGACTAAAATTGCGATATTTTTAAAGTTATAGGACTAAATTTGCAAAACACAAATCGGACAGAACCAAAATTGCCAACTAGGTAAAGTTACAGGACGATTTTTGCATTTTTCCCTTTTTTTCTGAAAATTTTAAGGTGGAAGGAAATGAAATTTTGGAAAATTTTGGGGGGGGGGGGCAATGACCCCCTTGTCCCCCCTAGGTCCGCCACTGATCGTGAAGTTATGTCTAGCTATTAGATAAAATTAGCTGTATTTCAAAATTAAGGTTACTTAATGTGAGGTGTTAATTTCTCTTGATTGGCAAATTATCAGTGCAATTTGTAAAAGAGAAATAAAAGTCAATGGATATTTTATAATTTAAAAACCTAGATGAATTTTATATATAGTCCAAATTATTTACCTCAAAATAAATTTTATAATTAGTTTAAAAGTATAACATACTTGAGGTTAAAGGAAAATTGCATCTATATATATATTTTTGACATTTATACAACAAAGTCTAATCCATGTATACTATGCACTAGGAGACACCACCAGTCTTAATTGAGTTGGACTTTGATACCATTGAAATTGTTGTTTTTTGCAGCTGAGATTTCCCCTTTTCTTATTTTTCTTGAAACAATAATGAATCACGAATACTAATATTTCAATGCATTAATTGCCAGGAAGGAAATATTGATTTTGTATTTGTAAGTACTTTTATTATATCATTATAATTAGCTATAACATACATTGAGCATTGTGATTTGTGTGCATAGCATGTGCACTTTTCTTCAAAACCTAATGGTCACACAATCCAATGCAAGCATATGATAATTTATATGTCATAAACTCTTATCCTATATATAATATATCGATCAGTCCAAGTTAGATTAACAATTAAAACAAAATTGCTTTTTCTCTGCCTTTCTGTTTAGGCCTTATTTTTGGATGAAGCCTTAAAAAACAAACCATGATGCGCTGAACTATATATATGGTCATGGAACGAAACTCTCATCCTAACTCATAAAAAAAGAGTGCGTAGGCTTTTGAGCACTTCCCATGATATCAAAATATTTTTTAGCCATTTTTTGAAACATATATTTTTTAGCTATTTGAATACGTAAAAAACACAAGTTACCCTTGAATCGACACTGTAACTCAGTAACTCGACATTGTAGCTCAGTAATTTGACATTGTAGCTCAATAACCGACACTCATGCATAGTAACTCGATATTGTAGCTCAGTAACTCGACATTGTAGCTTCGTAAATCGACATTGTAGCTTGTAACTCAAAACTGTAGCTTAGTAACTCGACACTGTAGCTTGTAACTCGACACTGTAGCTCACTAGCTCGATCGAGCTACAATAACTCGATATCGAGTTACAAAGAACTCAATGACGAGTTCTGTTTCCAGACTTAGTATTTTCTATTCTTTCTTCATCGTAAAATTGGACAGAGAAAGTTTAATTAATGAAATATCGAAAGAGCTTAATACCATTTTCGATATATCCGTAAACGGACTCTCGCCAATATTTGTCGGAATATTTTTAAAAAAATTGAAAGAGAGAGTAAGAGGATATATGGATATATAGAGAGAAATAAGTAAAAGAGAAATAGAAATAGACCAAATATCAAACAAGCATGCTAGAAGGGTATGAATGTCTTTTGTTCTACCAAAATGACTAAAAATATTTGTTTTCAAAAGATGATTAGTTTTCATTTTCCATTATAGAAGTGGTCATTTTGACCCATTACCAAAAAAATTAAAAATAAAATTAGGAACAATTTTTTTTTTTCATGCGCAAATTGACAATTTCCTAATCATGCATGTATAAACCTACTCCTATTTGCTATCGTAAGCTAAAACAACTATTTGGTAGCAAAATGGCATGCGGATAACTGCCAAACGAAAATTCATGATGGGTGATAAGCTCCATTCTCTTTCCCCTCTCTTAATTATTATCAGGGATAGTTATAAAAAGCCCCCTAAAGTTTGGGCTAATTACAAAAAATATCAAGAGATTTTCGAAAATTACCAAAAAAACGCCTTGAGTATTGATTGTATCTTAATTTTAAGGGGCCAATTGTAATATTTTTATAAACGCAAGGGGAACTTTTGGAATATCTTTTCCACAGAGGAGAAAATATAAGACGCATTAAACTTAAATGACTGTAATTTTGAAACATCTCCAGAATTTTTTATAATTAGCTCAGATCTTAGGGGTGTTTTTGTAATTATCCCTTATTATTATTAAGTATTTTATAATGCAAGAACAATAAAATGATAGTGGTCCATATAGGCAGAGATGGGAATAAGAGGGACCACTCTATTTTCACCATTGTAGGCTGTGCAAGCATGGGCTTTGCCAGCCAACAGTGTCCACTTTCCCTGAGAAACAATGCATCAATTTAAAACTATGGTCACAATCTATATTGGACGTTTCAGCACATTTAATTAAGTTGACCATGATCTAAGATGATACATATATAGTAACACAGGCATATAATTGGCCCTTGTCTTGTAAGGAAAATCTTACAAAAACATAAATAAAGCTTATTCTTAAAATTGCAAATCGGTTCGAATTATTTGGGCATGTTCAGATTAATAGAAGGGATGGCTACACAATTTTTGAAGTTCAAAACAATAAATGGTTATCTAAAAATTTCTTGAACTATTTATGACATAGTTTGAAAATTGTCCAAAACTTTGTTCCAACGAGGAGAGTATAATACATTTAGAGCAAAATTTATGACATGGTTTAGAGTTACTGTCAACTGAAACTCATCATTTCAGAATTATTAGGGTGGGATTGTTTGTATGCATGTTTTCATTAATGAGAAACTTCTTTTGTTGTACAGATTTTAAGGAATTGTTTTAGCAGCCTTTTAAGTTGGACAAGGGGCAAGACAATGCTGCATCAGACATGTTCTGGCCTGCAACTCTTGCCTGTGCAAGGTTGTCTCCTTTGATGCTAATGTTACAAGTGGGGACTACGTTCTTTAATAAAATTAAAGAAGGTTCTTCTGATAGACTTGGATTATTTGAATACAAATATATATATAAAAATAATAATTTTACGTTAGATTTTTACTAATTGAGTTGAGCTCGAGCCGACTTTATATTTTATCAAACGAAAAATTGTGTTCAAACTTGGTTCGTTATGTTAAGAAACCGAGCTCGGATAAGTTTTTACCGATCGATCTTAAGTCAAGTATCGAATAGCTTGTTTCGATTTTCACCCCTAAATGCATCACATTAAATCACTCTTCCATAAAACATTTTCCCCAAACAAGCCTGATCACTAACTATAAATGATTTAAATGTTCTACAAGCTAAATGTTTTTTCCTTGATGTTAAAAAAAATTAAAAGTTAAATAATTTCGATCAATTGAGGAACAGGCTCAACAACAAGAAGATCAGGAATGTGCATTTTTGTGTGTTTGTGAAGCAGCCAAGAAAATAGAACCAGCACCAGAACCACCATGAGAATGCTCAATTATCACATTGTCCGAATGCTCATCCCCCAGAATTTCCCATACACTGCTGTGTAAATAGTTTCTGAAAATACGATAATGATCGTATAAACCTCCTTCAATCGTAATAACACTCTTCCTGTTTTCGACTCGTCCCATTTTTTTCACAATACCCACAATTCCAGCACCAACGAGCCGAGCCCCACGTTCTGCTACAATGTCACAAATCTCCGTAACTATTTCTCTTGCCATTGGAGTAGAATCGTTTATCTGAAATGAGTTAATTAATTATCTAGTTAATTAGCCCTGGCACTGATTAATTAATGGGATAATTACAGAATTTTAAATTCTGAGTTTCGGGCTAGTTATAAAAAAACCACGAGGTTTGTGAAAATCACAAAAAGACCCTGACATTATTAAAATATTGAATTTGTCCCTGAATTTAAGACATAATTAAACCTGAAGAGTGTTTTTTTTGTAATTTTGAAACATATCTAAACTTTTTTGTAATTAGCCCAAACCTCAGGGGTATTTTTGTAATTATACCTTAATTAATTGATCTATGAAAAAAATCGGATGGTGGAAAATCAAATAAAGCGTACATCGAAAATTTCCTTTAGTTTTTCTTCGACGACTTCATAATCCTCTGATGTGTCTTGGTGCATGGCAGCCATATCTGGTGACCTGTTTTCTCATTCACCACAAGGAATACCGAATAAGTTTTGCTTTTACTTTCTCATGAATTCAATTTTGAATGTGCATTATTATTGTTGATTAATATATGTTTTGAGGGATAATTACAGAAACTACCACTGATGTTTGAGTTAACTAAAAAAAAAAAGGTGGTTGAAAATTAGAAAAAGAAACCTTGAGGTTGGATTTTGTGTTAAACGTAGGGTGTAATTTTAATATTTTTACAAATGTAAGGGACGTTTTTGAAATATTTCTGCTTATTGAAGGGCTAAAGTGTAAAACATAATTAAACCTCATTAGGGAATTTCAATTATGTAATTTTACAAAATCTGTGTTTTTTTTTTTGTTTTAATTATCCCTTATGTTTATTCCAAACTTACATGAAATTAAGAAAACTTAACAAGATTGTAGAAAATTATTGGTTACCTTAATGAGTAAGGAATGGTTAGTTTAGGTGGCACAGAATCCCCAAATAAGGCTGCTTCCTGGGCCATTTTAAGCAAGACCCTTCTAACAATCTCTCCTAAATACATGCCTGAAATAAGCTTCTCAAATATCTGAGGAGAAAAACAAGATTCAACAATAAGTAAATTCACTTGATATGCTCTAGCCGATTGGTAAACACCACGAAAATGAACGTTTTTTACCCTGTTTCCAGGATCCAAGCTTTCAGCATCTAAGGAGGTATCATACTCTGTCAATGGTAAATTGAAGGAATTGAAATTTCCCCATTCCATATTAATAACCTGACAAAAATCAAGCATATTCATCACTAACTGTTGCACCACGTGTTTGCTCAGGGAACGAATCGACTGACCTTAAGGGAGTATTTGCAAAAACTTTCAAAGTGGTAATTTATTATCGTGGAAGTGAAAAATAGTTGAGAATCAAAAGTTGGTTGTGTTTGCGAACAGAAGCTGAGAGTCGGTTAAGTTAATACAAAGTGTAGGTGAATAAGTTGTAAAATTGTTTCTATATATTTAAAAATGAAACAAAAAACAGAATCAGAAATTTAAAGCAAACATTAAAAACTATTTGTTTTAGCCAAATGCTGACAATAGCTTTTTTTAAGTGTTTGCAAACGGTTATTGCAAACGGATTAGATACTAACCGTTTCTGCTGGATTTGATGGTTCGTTTAAAACTTGTTCAGGTGATTCGATGTAAGAAACATTTGTGCCCATTCCTAAACTCACAGCAGCAACAGTTTCTTTGCTGTAATATCTTCCTCCAGCTAAATCTCCAACAGTATCATTAACCTGCATAAATTGCTCCATTCAATCAAAATGTATTTTTTTTTCTCCAGATTAATCAAAATAGTTCTGTTAGCTTACCACTGCAAAAACACGCATGTCTACACCGTGCTTCTTAAAGGCCTCATTAATTTCAGCCACCAATTCCTTCCCAACCTGATAATTAATTATTTGACACATATGTGAATCACAATGTAACATGTTACAAACCATATGAATACAAGTACATTCAATTCTTACTAAAATTCTAACTTAACCGTGCTTATAATTTATGATTGTCACAATGTTTAGTAATTATTTTTTTTCGATCCAATAAGATAATTGAGGAAGAGAAATGACTCAACTGTGTCATCAACCGATAATCTGTTCCATTTGCTGGCGATGCCAGAAGATGCTGGATCCTCGTTTATTGGATATGATACTGTAAATCCTAGTTTTCTTTCTCTTGTTTGCGCCTCATTATCTGTCTCACTGTGTTGTGAAATGAATTTTGACAGCTCAAGACCGATCAAATCGCACAATTCCTGATAAAGATGATGAACATGAATTAGAACACGAGTGAAGCCTATATATATAGGAAAAAGAATGTAAAGGAGTATATGCATAAAGATATTATAAACTTGTTTTGTTATTACTAAAATTCGACGTTTAAGAGTGTATAACTTGGTGACACTACAAGAAAACTCCGGTTTACTGATAAAATTTACCGACATAAATAATTTTGTCACTGATTTTACCGTTACCTATAAAATAAAAATAAAAATATTTTTCCCAAAATTATACCGACAGATCATTGACAATTTTTAAATTTAGCAACTGAAATACTGTAGGTAATTTACCAACAGTTTTAGATTCCATAGGTATATATTTTTACCCATACTTTACAATTATCTCAATATTTCCGACCTTAGTTAAAACAACATAAAAGGAAGACTCAGCAAAATTTTGTATAGCATATGCTTTATAAAAAATGATCATAATTTTCATAACACCTGGGGTAAAAAAATGAAAGCGAAATAAAGTACATGTATATACATTCAATTTCATTAATTTTTTCAAACTTAGGTGGCAAAGAGAAAAATTACGTAAAGTTTAAATAATAAAGTGAACATGACGGAAAGTGCAAATGACAAAATGCAGTAACATCCAACTGGTTTGAGGTGAAAGATAATTTTGCCCCACGTCCACTCCAAGGAATATTCCACCAATGACGACCTACACGTGGTTATATGCAATATCTATGGAGTTCATGAGGCAAATTGAAACTGAAATAGTTTATTATATAAAAAAGTGTACAAGTCAAATTAGGCATGAGTTCATACCCTGGTAGAGTCAGCATTTGCCATTATAGCAGTAGGAATTGCAATCTCTTGTTTGTGTAGTTCCGTCACTGGTTCATTTTTGCCTTGAAGTCTGGCTCTTAATATAAGGAAATTTGTTCCCCGAAGATTTATCCCATAAAATGTTCCTTTCTCATCCCTGCCACGCAATTTGAATGGAGAAATTTGGAGTTATATATATTGTTGAATAAATAACTTGATTTAAGTCTAGATTTATCAATAATGGTAATTTGGAGTCATATTGCTGAATAATTTAAGTAAACTACACATGCAAAAAGGACAATCAACGAGAATAGTGAAAGAAATTAAGTTGCAAGTAAAAGTAATGAATATTTTCATAAACAGTATTAACCCAACTCATTAATTAAGGATTATGATCATTTCATAAATGCACCTCCAAATGTCATACTTTAGTTTAACATTGTGATGATCAATACACATTTATCAACTCAAATCCCACTAATTAAGGATTATGACCATTTCATTAAAAACCAACAATATTACATATTCACTGAGCCAAAAAAAAAAAACCAAAAAGAAAAGAAATGAAAAACTATTTTGATAACCAATCGCACCATTGCAATATTTAATGACTTAAAAAACCAAAAAGAAAAAGGAAAAAAAAAACCTATTTCCATTATAAATTGTGATGAATCACAGTATCACCCTATTTCAATGAAAGATTCTAATAATAATTATAATCCAATAAAGCTGAAATTAACATTTTAATTGAAAACTTAAGTAATTGTGATCCAATCACACTTCACATATCGATACACTACACCACGTACCCTGTGGGAAGTGGCGCGAGATAAGAGACAAGCAATCGTATGTTGTTGCCGCCGCCTTTCTCACCGGCTTCCATGTCACACGCCAATTCATTCGCCACATCCCAAAGCTTCGCCGCCGTTGTGGCGGAGCACCATGCCAAATTTCGAAGGATCCGCCGCACCTGCCTCCACCGCCGTTCGCTGCGCCGCCTCCAGTGCCTAAAAAATACAGCTAACCCTACCAATGTTGCCGCCGTCGTCACAGCCGCCGCTACCACCACCTCCCTTTTCATTTTCACAATTGACTTTTCCTTTTTATCCTAATTTTGGCATTGATTTAATTTCCCGTCTTTTTTTTCAATAGCACGTAAAGAGTAGAAACAGAAGAAGGAGATCCAAGTTTGAAGGGCTTATTAGATCCATTTTCATCGTTTTGTAATATACAATTTTCCGAATTATTAGCCAAATCAGTTTTAAACAGGGCATTTCCGTCCTGGTTGCCTATTCAAGAAATTCTTAGACCATCAAATGATTGAAGGAAATAAGAATTGACAGATAAAAACTATAGAGAGTGATTGCTTTAATGATTATTTGATATTGCATTTTATTTATTTTGAGTCATCACATGACATTTTTTGCTTTTCAACTAAATTGAAGGCTAATTTAGCATCGGCTGTAACTACAAGAAAAATTAAGGTGTTACCAAATATGGGTCGAAACATAAATTACATATTGAGCTAGTCTCCTGTCAGACCGTCTAACGGATCTAGATCCGTTAGACGGGTCAACATATTGACCGGATCCGTGCAAAAAAATACAGAAAAAAGCCCATTTGGATTAGAGCCCTAATTTCCCAGCTTCTTCTTCTTCTTCTTCTTCTTCTTCCTCCTCCAACCACAACGAGTGCGCTCGAGCCCACATTCCCCACTAATACATTTCATTTGGAGAATGTCTGATTTCAAGTGTTTGGAATCCATCAAGGCCCATGATGATGCGATAAACGGGCTCGTCGCGAAAAACGGGATCGTTTACTCATCATTTGCAGATGGAAAAATTAAGGTGTGGGGAAAACAAGGAAAAAATAATGTGCATTGTCTTCAGGGAATTTTGGAGGGTAATAAGGATATTTCATTGAATTATGTTGTGATTTCTGAGGATGGGAGATTAGTTTACGGAGGCGGTTCAGATGGATTTTTAATGGGATGGTTGAGAAATAAGGATTTTGATAGTTGGATGGAGATTTGTGAAGTGAAAGCACATAAAATGACCAATCAAGTGTTTGCAAGCTTCACCAGTTAGAGTTGGAGGTGATGGCTCATGGGGATGATGCTCTGTTTTTTTCTTTTGAAGAATGAATATTGCAATAAATGATACAAGTCTTAGTATCAGCTAATACTTTTATGTAGAAATACTAATACATTTTATAAAAAAAGCTAATACGTTGCAGGAGCACTACTAAAATACTCTCTAGCAATTACTAATACTTTTTTGAGAAACTACTAATACTTTTCCGATGGACAACTAATACATTTCAGGAGTATATTAATGAGAAATACTAAAACTCTTCAGAGAACTACTAATACATTTAAGAAGAACTGCTAATACTTTTTAGAAGGACGACTAATACTTTTGAGAAGGACTGTTAATACATTTCTGGAGAAAAATTTAATTATATTCAGGGGAACTATTAATACATTTCAGAAGAACTGCTAATACTTTTTAGAAGGACGACTAATACTTTTCAGAAGGACTATTAATACATTTCGGGAGAAAAATTTAATTTATTTCGAGGAACTACTAATACTTTTTCGAGGAACTACTAATACTTTTTTGATGGATTGCTAATACATTTGGAGTATATTAGGAGAAATACTAAAAAAACTCTTCAGGAAATTACTAATACATTTCAGAAGAACTGCTAATACTTTTTAGAATGACGACTAATACGTTTCAGAAGGACTATTAATACATTTTATAATTAAGAGAGACAACTTTGTAGAAATGTATTACACGTTGCGTTCTAATGTATTAGATGTATTAAAAACATGTATTAGATTTTATAACTTCGTAGTAATTCTCTGTTTTATAATTAAAAGGGACAATTTCGTGGTAAAATATGTTTTTGACTAATACTTTTCAGTGTAACAACTAATACAATTGAGAGCAACAAGTAATACTTTTCAGTGTAACAACTAATACAATTGAAAATTACAAAAATGTCATTGGCGGCGGAAATTACCAAAATGACTTTGGGTCGTGGGTCAGATCCGTCTAACGGGCCAGACCCGTTAGACGGTCTGACCAGAGTTTTTGTCTTACATATTTGTACATAAAGTGTTGATTGAGTATATCCTTGTTTGCAGCGAAAGTTCCGATCCACATAGTCAGGATTTAGCCCGTCTATAAACCTCCTTTTGATCCATGATTAAGCCGTCTACAAGACTTCTCTTTGGTTGAACCCCGGTCAACGAACGAACCTCGTAGATTGGTTGAACTACGAACGAGATCAAGAACCGCATTTTCTCGTTGGTGTAAATAACTACAAGAGTTATTAACTTTGATGTGTACATCTTAAATCCTTGGAGACTTTGTTGATACTCCAAGAAGAAAACCGTAGAGAGAAATTTAGGAGAGAGATTATTCTTTCTATGTGAGGGGACGATTTTTTTGGACTGATATTGTAGAGAGAGATATCAATATATATATATATATACACATATATCAATCTCATAACTCAATTAGAGTTCTAATGAGAGAGGTTTCTAGATAAACCTTATCTAAATAGAACTCCCTATTATCTCAAATATAGATGCAACCTAATTGCACCCAATATCTCCCACTCATATATATTTGACTCGACTCATTCGAATCACATCCTTATAGTTCTCATCTCAGTCTCTTCTTTCATACATGGAATAAGGCATGCGACCAAATGAGAAAGTAAAATGAGGAGAGTTATATTAAGTCATCACCAAACTAACATAACCCTACAACTCAATAACTCGTTATGTAACCCAAACCAAGTGGTCGCACTCAGTCAATCATCTCTAAATCCCTTAATGAAATAAATAGAGCATGCTCGACTCACTCAAATATGTTTCTATATTCATGACTAGTCAAACATATTTCGACATAGTCCCCCTGGCTATTAATCATAGAACATAAGTGCGTCACCAACTTAACGGCTCTACATGCCAATTAGCTTGGTCTTGACAACTTTCCTAGACATGCTCCAATAGACCGAATCACGCATAGCCATTGGATACATGCTAAAGTAGCGTCATCAAGATTACACCTCATGACATGGTCCAAAGTCCCAAAGGGTACAAGAAAATAATATGAGCTTACACAGTGACGAAACATGGACCCATTCAGTTACTTTCCCATAGGCTGTCGCCTCAAAGCACATGTAGTATGAATAAATGCTATGATGGAGCTCTCACTAAATTTAGGCATGTCACGCTCTAGACATCATACAAATCTTAGTCCAGTTGCTATTCAAGCGCATGACTTGCGTGCTATTCGTAGTCACTCTACGATAGCTCGCACATTTGGCTATAAACAGGCTTTTATGAAGTTTGGACATACTTCATAATCGATCAACTCGGATATCATCTTAATGTCTAGTTAAGGAGACTGTTAATTATACTTACTAACCTTCCTCAATGCTCTAGCGCGAAGGCGATCATTTGCAAACCTCCTTATGCGACACAGTCTTTTAAGTCTCATCCTGCTCGCTTTCTTAGCGCCATGACGATTGCCCGTGTCCTGGTGACAACTCACAAATTCAGTACCAAACAATAATGATAATCCAACACATCTCATTAATCACAATATGTTCTCATATGCCACATGATCAATTCAACTTAATCCCTAATGACTCACATGCCTTTGGAGCATTTCTCAAAACAAAGGCTCATAAAAGGGATCAACGCTCACACCGCTCGTAGAAGTATGCTAGAGAACAATTTAACTATGCGCAAAAGCTCTTAAGTGAAACAAATCCTCGAGTAAGTATTTTGGTCTACCACCAATGTCCGGCGCCCAAACCATACACCAAAACAATTTTACTAGCACAAAGACAACAAAATACATCATGAATGTGCGCGCAATGCGCATCATTTCAAGATGCCAAATTTGCCTCTAGCAAATCTAGACCAAATTGTTAAGATATCTAAGTACCCACATGTCAGCATCGCAATAGCGCATGAATCACTTTGATATCCACTCACCAATCACACTACATGACTTATTGAGTGCGCACATAACGCACATCAAAAATTCGACAGTCATAAACTAGCTAGCATTTCTTTTCTTCTTGCGAAGATATCGTTTCTTGACTAAGAATATGATCTTTGACCATGGATGTAAAGACAACCAACACTGAGTGGCGATAACTCCATGTTTTTTTCCAATCATCACATTTTTGCCATATGCAATGAGATACAACTCTTACATATGTTTAGTGAATTAATCGACCATCGTAGGCCTATCAAAATGATAGCTCGATGAAATCAATGATGATTCAAGTCAAGCTGGAGCTTCTTGATCAACAATCAATGCGTTCTTACTCCACTTCTTGAATTCAACGGGTGATCCACATAGATCTCCTGATTCAATTTTCACTGAACTATGTCAACATCAATCATCCAGGACAAACCTAGACGAAAGCAGCAATAATAAATAACATATCAGGCGAATTTAGGCTATCTCACCACTTAGGGAGAACATCTCAAAAAATTTACACTTTTCTAACAAGCATAAATATTTCGCCCTTGGTCGAGCTACACACATGTTAATCAACTCATCTATATTGCACTTGACCTACCGAAACCACATGTTTCAAATGGTCTTGCATCTAGATAGAAGATTAACAAGCTCTTAAACTTTATTCTTAGTCATTCGGCTCATCTTTTCCTTCGCAACAACTATCCACTTAGGGCATCAAGTGAAGTTACATATTCTATCGATCATTAACATCCACAAAAGTAATTGAGAAGGATACCCACTCAATCTCATATAGATGATGGGGAATATTTCATATTCACTCCTTTTACTCGTGGAATTTGAGAATCATTTGCATGTGAGACACTAGCTCCCACTAACTTAGTGTCGCTCCCACTATCCCAACGATTACTAGATAAGTATAAAATACAACATCCTCGCAAGAGAAACGAGCGCCTTCTAAGGATCTTGCAACTCGCATAATTTCAAGATCTCGTTAGGCTTCACATATGCTCAAGAAATCCCTTTGAGGGGAAACCTGAATCATGTGACTTGATTCTCCACGTGAGAACACATATTAAAAATCGAACTTACATGGGAATACCCACTAATTTGGGCTTGTTATCAAACTACATCTCATATAAGGTTGAAGAATCATTTGGAGACATATTTTATGATGTAGGCAGCAACAAGATACACAAATCAATTTGCGCCATCATAAATTTAACCATTTTGATTGTCCGCATCTCGCAAGCTCGTATAGCTGCAGAGTATTTAGAACCATTATTCCACTTGCAACTTTATTTTCTTCAATTGTGTGTCCAAACTAATTAGGCACACTATTTCTGCTCCCTATTAGCACATCTCCATTTGTAAAAAATAGCTTAAAGAAATTTGGCGCTTCAAACTGATGAGAGTGAGAATGTACTAACTTATAGCGTAAATAACAATAAAATAAAATATAATGCGTTAATTTTGTGCCTCACACTCATAAGTCTGCACTCAATTTAGTGGACTTAGCTTTAAAGGAAAAAAAAACTCAGCTTTTATTCTTCCAGCAGGCTTATCCCGCTTGAAAAAAAATTATTTAGATGGAGATTGACCTTAGAAAGTTAGACAATAAAGCCTCCTCGAGCTAATACAATCGCCGTACCACGATATCATTAGAAGATCTAAAAGAAATAATATCTAAAGCCAAGCATCACAAAGAAACGATAGACATGTCTTCTCACTCAACAAATATCTTACAAGTACATTTATTCGAGTAAGACTATATTGACACATCAAGTTGCTCACACCAACTGTTGAGCTTGAGGCGACTCTTTTTAGCCTCCTCTTGTGCACTCTATAGCTGCATAATCCAATAATAGTCATACACATTTGCTCAATTCAAAACCACATGCTAAGTCAACCATTATCTACAATCCACCCATTGAGAGATTTGGAAATATTAGCGAAAAATAAGAGAGCAAATAAATAGTCAAACTTCATCTCAGTACAACTACGAGCGAAGTTACCTTCTCATAAGTGCACTTAATATTTGTTGATACTTAATTGCCTCATTAATACGGTGATACGACTTCTTGTCACTTTATGGATCAATTTATAGTTCTAGTTTTAGCTTTTGCTCTCGTCAAGCTACATTATGCTTGTTCCAAGATTCATCCGAGTTGGTTTATGTCGGTCAGCACAAGCGACAAGTGCAATGACTTGTGTATTTCTCAACTTTTTATAATCAACCTCTAGATATGCGATTTTCATTAATAATAACACAAGTTACTAATATCTTTAATTAAACTCAAATAGCGAATTTGGATATCTAGAGTATTTACTTGGGAGTAAACTCATATTCCAAAAATAGAGCTTAAACTCTTTTATCAAATTTGCAGCTTAAACAAATTAAAGCGCAAAATTAATTCTTGATCCATAAGTATATCATCAGCATCTCAACTGCGATTATTTTGGGTAATTAAGTTCTTATATTTGCGGCTTAAACAAATAAAGCGCGAATTCTTTCTTTAATCCACAAAATATATTGTCCGCGTCGAAGTCGCGATAATATTGAATACTTTGTCTATTTTCATGTTAAATTGACTAAACTAAAGTTGGTGAGTTTGGTCTAAACACATATCAATAAATTGCATAAACAGTTAGGTACTGATCTATTAATTTTATTTTGGATCCAAGTAAAATTTTCTTATTTACTTCAATTCAATCAGATCAAAAATTTACCACCAAGGTTAGAAGTAATTATCTCCCACCGAATTGAAGATCACTATAAAAATTATTGATCCATGAATAAAATTATCAACGTCCATAAATAAATCATGCATGCAACCATGCGATATAATTAATTACGAAAAAAATAGCCTCTATGGGCGACATTGACATATGGTGCATCATGTTGAGATAATTTAGACATACGGTGGTAAAACAAAAAATATCCTCGTAAAATCGATGTTACATAGCCTCCAAAAAATGGCTCAATAAATACATGCCTCGAAAAAAATTACATATTTTCAAGGCCTACTACATGAATCTAGAAAAAGTTAAAAAAGCAAATGAGGATACCGAATTACCACCATTGTCAAAAATTAACTCCCACAAATAATATTAATATAAACAGTAAACATTCACATACATGACCGAGTGTATGTCAATGTCCATAAATTCCCAATACATGATAATTCATATCACATCAACAAAATTAATTGCAGTACAAAAAACATTTCATACACATAAGCAATTAATAAAGCATACAACTCATAAATTAAAATCACATAGAATATTTTTTCTTGCACCTCAATGCAAAAATATAATTTCTTTTACGCACCATGTGGAAAAAAATACATTCATCAATGTACAAAAATAATTTTCGCATGCATCACAATGCACAAAAAAATATTAATTTGTTGCTAGCATCTTATTGCGCAAAAATAATTTTTCTTTCATGCACCTAATGCGAAAGAAAAAAATCTTATGCACCTAATGTGCAAAAATAATTTTTTTTGTAAGCACTAAATTGCGCAAAAATAGTTTTACATGCATTAATACTTTAACAAAAAAATATAATGCACGAAAAATAATTTTGCAAGCTTCCCAATGCGCAAAACAATTATGTGCCACCACTTATAACAAAATAGTAAGTGGCCTATTGGAAAAATAACATATAATAACTAAAAGGTTAGGGTTCAAATCTAAGTTAGACCAATCCCTTAATTGTTTTTTAATAGCAAAGGGATACACCACTTAGGCAGCTATTTAGTGCCACATCAACGCCCAGTGGCGTGAGCCGGTGTCACGTCTTTAGTCGCACCCTCGTCACGTGGCAGCCATCGTGCCACGTCAGTGCTAATCCAACTACGTGGCAGTCGTGCGCCACATCAGTGATCCAACACCATGGTAGCCACATGGCGCCAAGTGTCCAAATTAGCGTACACAATCAATCAGCACTTGCCACATGGCAAATTCTTTATTATTATTAAACAATATCAGACGCTTAGCGTCAGCGCCCAAAAAAATAAAGCGGAGTCGAAATTTGGCAGGAAAAAAAAAACCACAAACATGTTCTGCTTAATTGACCATCGTAGGTGTAAGTCCAAGTGGCTACGATAATCTAAGGGGGGTGAATAAATTATGCCGATTTTTCCGAGTTTTGCCCTCTTTTTCGAATGTATAAGCAAAGACAAGAATGAAGGTGCGGGAAATTAAATAACACACGTCGATTTAAAGAGGTTCAACCCACCTAGGGCCTAATCCTCTACCACCCCAGTATCTCCGGGATGGATTTCAAAAAGAAAAAAAGGTTTTATTAATAATTACCAAAATTATTACAACTTCACCTTGAAGAGTACCACACTCTTCTTACAACTCCTCTTTGAAGATTACCACAATCTTCCTAGAAGATTACCACAATCTTCTAGCTACGGCACCTTGTGAAGATTACCACAATCTTCCACCTTGAAGAGCACCAAACTCTCCAACACCTCGAAGAGCACCAAAATCTTTCACAAGAAGATTACCAGAATCTTCTTACACCTAACACCTAAGATCACCCAAGTGTGCTCTTACCACAAGAACACTCACAAGGAAATCTTGTGTGAGCTTTTGGAAAGGAAGAACTCCAAATATTAGTTATTTCAAAATATTTAGATGTAAGTGTTTTATTTTGAATACTAAGGATCAATTGGACAAACTTGATCCTAAGGCCGATGAAGGAATATTTATGGGGTATTCAATCAAGAGCAAAGCATATCGGGTTTACAATAAGACTAGTGAGGTTGTTGAAGAATCCATCCATGTCAAATTCAATGAAGCTTCGGGTGTTGAAAGGATACCCAATGATGAAAGTGATGAAGAGGATATTGTTGAACCCATTGTTCAAGATGATACTCAAAATAATCAACCTTCAAGCTCAAATGTTCCTCAAGAAGACAAATGTGATACTTCAGATCTTCCCGTAGCATTGAAATTTAAGGGAGATCACCCAAAAGATCTTATTATTGGTGATCCCTTTGATAAAGTAATGACTCGAGGAAAATTTGCCGAGAAAGCTCTTATATCTCAAAAAGAGCCTAAAAATGCTAAGGAAGCTATTGAAGATGAAGATTGGTTTTTAGAAATGCAAGAGGAGTTGAATCAATTTGAAAGAAATGATGTATGAGAACTAGTACCTTGTCCTCCATCTCAAACAATTATTCGCACAAAATGGGTATTTCGGAACAAGCTCTATGACCAAGGCAATATTATTCGAAACAAAGCAAGGTTAGTAGCTCAAGGTTATTGTCAAGAAGAAGGTATTGATTATGATGAAACATTTGCACCCATAGCATGTTTAGAAACTATTCGTATTTTACTTGCCTATTCTTGCTTTAAAAATTTCAAGCTTTACCAAATGGATGTAAAATCCGCATTTTAAATGGTCTTATTCAAGAAGAAGTCTATGTAAAACAACCTCTGGGGTTTGAAAATTTTTCTAGGCCTAATGATGTTTATAAACTTAAAAAGGCCTTGTATGGTTTGAAACAAGCACCCCGTGCATGGTATGATAGACTTAGCTCTTTTCTTTTACAAAATGGTTTTACAAGAGGTAAAGTTGATACTACTCTCTTTGTTTTTGAAAAGGGGCAAGATTGCTTATTAGTGCAAATTTATGTTGATGATATTATTTTTGGTGCTACTAATGAATCCTTGTGCAAGAAATTTTCTAAGTTAATGCAAGGTGAATTTGAAATGAGCATGATGGGGGAGCTCAACTTCTTCCTTGGACTTCAAATTAAGCAACGCCAAGAAGGAATCTATATCTCACAATCAAAATATACAAAAGAGCTTCTGAAGAAGTTCGACATTGAAGAAGGAAGAACCGTCTCTACCCCAATGGCAACAAACGTCAAGATTGACAAAGATGAAAAAGGCAAGCCAGTTGATGAATCCAAATATCGAGGTATGATTGGTAGTTTACTTTATTTAACCACAAGTAGATCGGATATTCTTCATGTCGTATGCCTATGTGCTCGTTTTCAAAGCAATCCCAAACAATTGCATATGAGTGCCGTTAAAAGGATTTTTCGATATTTGAAAGACACTATTCAATATGGTTTATTTTATCCAAAGAATGAAATTTTTTCTCTTAAAGGTTATAGTGATTCGGATTTTGTGGGAAATATTGATGATCGTAAAAGTACTTCCGAATCATGTCAATTTCTAGGTGATTTCCTAGTCTCTTGGTTTTCAAAGAAACAAAATTGTGTTTCACTTTCAACGGCCGAAGCCGAATATATTTCCTCGGTTTTTTGTTGCACTCAATTGCTTTTGATGAAACAAACTTTAGCGGATTATAAATGTTCTTTTGAAAGTGTTACTATTTTTTGTGATAACATATCCGCTATAAATATTGCTCAAACCTGGTTCATCATAACCGTACTAAACATATTGAGATTCGACATTATTTTCTAAGGGATTGTGTTTCAAAACGAAAAATTGATATATCTTTTGTTCCATCTCAAGATCAATTGGTGGATATCTTTACAAAACCGCTATCTTCTGAGACTTTTGCCTCAATACGAGCCCGATTAGGCATAATGCATATTGAATAAGGTATATGATTGCAATTTGCATGTTTTTAAAACTTAGGGGTGAAAAATCGGATTTTTGGTGTAAAATTCGGACAGAAAACAGAACTGGTGTTTAGGCACCGGTCGACAGGATGGTCGACCAGTACGAGGGACCGTCGCCCTCACCGTCGCCGGCCGCCCCGCTATTTTCAAATTTTTAAAAATGTTTGTCCTTTCAAACGTCATTTTGGCTATTTTCTTCCAAAATCGAACCCCTTCGCATTTTTCACTCAAAATTCACTCAAAATGATTTTTTTCTTATAAAATCTATATTGTTGAGTTTATGTAACTTCTATTTCATCCATTTCATCTGACTTCTCCGATCAATTGGTAAGAATTTCTCCTTTTAATCTCAATTGAGTTGAACCCTTGAGAATGTACTTGTATCTTGTTATTTTGATGAAATTCTTGTATTAGTATGTTGTATATGATGATTGTTGATGGATGAATGTTGTTGTATTGCAATTGGTGATGAAATATTTTGGCTTAAACGAATTGCAAAGGCGTTATATATCTCTTGTTTTATTCGACGCACACCAAGTGTTTGACAAAATGTTTTTATGAAAAATTCATCACCTACATGATTCTCTTGATTTAAAAAGTCTTATAAGTTTAAAGAGATCATGTTTTAACATTCAAATGAGATTTTGCAAATCAAATGAGCACCTTTTCCCTTTTCCTTGGAATTTTAGCTTAAATTTTCAAAACGCTCGATAAATCGATTAAATTGCGCACTTTGATATGAATATATGATGTTTTTATCGTGCTAACATTATTTTGATGATTCCAAAGGGGGAGAAACAGGAAAAACTCTCATATGCTCAAAGAAGTGAAAATAAGCTTGCAAAAAAAGCTATAAGCTAAGACTCTTAAAAGCCAAAAGACAAGAATGATACTTAGTCCATTTGATGAATTATGGACTTTTATGATTGACTAATGATGTCTTGTGACAGGGGGAGCTTTTAAGCTCATGAAATTCAAGCTTTTAGCTTGTAGTTGTTTGCTTCTACTTACTTTTGTTATGCATGTTGATAGGGGGAGCTTGTGCAAAAATGTTTTTGAAAAATCTTTGCTCCTATCCTTATGTTTTTGCTTATGATAAATGTTTCTTGTAATGGATTGATGTTTTAGACCGGAAAATTTGTTTTGTTTTTAAAATCGATCTCCTAAAATTGTTTTGGTTTGTAATCATGAAAAAGGGGGAGTTTGTTAGATAAATGTTTTTATCAAGATTTTGATGATTTTGTTTAACTGAGTTTTTACACCAAAACAATGTCCCTAAATATTGTCCAAATACTCCCGATTGTTTTAAAATATTTTTACTAATTTTTCGGAGCATTTCTTGAAGTTTGTTTTTGATAAAAAATTAGACAAACACTTCTGTCTCAAGGTCGACCGGTCGCCCTATAGGGTAACCCGTACCTGAAGAAGAACGTTGAAACAGAAAATGAGACTGAAGGATTTTAATGTAGGTCGTAGGTCGGACCGGTGTGGTCGACCGATCGACCACCTGATCGACCGGTGCCTGCAAATTGCCCAACTATAGAAACATTTCTCTGTATTGATTCTTGTGAGGGCAACCAGTCAACATAGGGAGCGACCGATCGGACCCCCCATCGACCGGTCCCCCTGTGTAAGATAGTGTGGGTCCCAAGGGGTGTAAGTGTAAGGTTTAGAAGGGGGGGTTGAATAAACCTTACCAAATTTTCGATTTAGTCCTTTTAAATCTGAGTTAATTCTACACATTTGTGTCCTTGATGGACAAATCGAATTAGTCACTCAAGAGAGTTAATCTTTCAATGACTCAATTCGAGTGAAATTTGTTGATGAAGTAACTCATTTGTTGGCAACAATTTAACTCTTTGTGGTTTTATTTTTTGGAAGACTTAACACCCTTAAGTTTGATTTAAACCAAAAATATTAGAGCTTGATTTAGTACTTGTAAATTATCAAATGGATAGCAAATTTATCAATGAGATATAAGCAATTAAAAGTACAGAATTTAAATCTTTGAAATGTAAATGACACAAGAAAGTTTTTATAGAGGTTCGAAGATGGGGTAATTCTTCTACTCCTCTCTTCTCCAACTCCTGGAGGAATCCACTAAGTAATGATCGGTTTACAAAGTGGTAGCAGTCCGGATACAAGTCTTGATCACAACGGCCGACTTGATCCTTTGGGACTCGATCCAGAGACGCCTTGATCACTCACTCGGTGGCTTCTCGTTCGACTCGACTTCTTCTTCACGGGCACTTGCTTTGCTACTGACTCACTTGCTCAAGCTCTTTGGATTTGATCACGAAGCCCTCCAAATACTTAAGACTTAGTTCAACTTTGAACTTTTCTACAATCCTTCCTGGAAAGTAGACCCCTTGTTTTCAATGGTTTCCTCTTCAACTGGTTGAAGCTCTCTTTCCTTCACGAGGTAAGTGTTGGATTGATGTACTTGAATGTAGGCTTGAGGATTGAGATTGTTTGATTTTTCTAATGTGCTTGTATATCTCACGTATGTGTCATTCATGCATCCACTTTCTCAACCAAACTCCTCGGCCTTTTATAGTGAACTTTCAAAAATTTGCCCGTTGAAGAGATAGGCTTGTTTTTGAAAGTCACTTTTGCGTCGTTGGCTTGCGTTCTTGGAATTGCCGTTTCCTCGTATGAATTATTCTTTTCACCTTTTCGGAGTTCGACACGGTGTAGTGCTTCCCATTGGTTCATTCCTTTTGCACGACGCAGGAACCGAGCACTCCAAGAAAGGTTGTATGGAGATATTACTTGTTTAAGTAAATCTCTTGATTTTCGTGGCAACGGTTCTTTTACGATTATCTCGACTTGACCGCACTTCCTTGCTTTCCGGTGACTTAGAGTCGACTTCCAATCATGGATGACTCTTTGTCACTTCAACTTGAGACTTGGCTTTTCTTGAGTTGACTTGGTGATGCTCCACTGTTTGCATCTCACCGCTTCTTCGATAGTGTTCCCGTCTACTCTTCTTTGCCATACTCATTGTCTCTCACAGTGAGTCTTCCTTCCAGTCTTGATTGTCTTCTTGCATGTTAGGGCGTAGTCTGTCTTGACTCGGCTTGGCCACTCTATTCATTACAATGCATTTTACAACAAAAATTGGGGTGCCAACTTTCTATTCTAAGTTTTACATGGCATTCATCAAAATCTAAACAATAAAATTCCTAACAATTTCCCCCTTTTTGATGATGCCAAAACTTAAATCATACAAATATGCAAATAGCAAAGATACATACATATAGTGTATTGACATAGAATGTATGTTGTGAGAATCAATATTTTTATTGATCATATCATTCTTGTACTTAACACAATGTTTGGGGTGTATCGAGAGTATATTTGTCTTCACAAAAAAACAATTTATAACTTTATTATAGAAGACTTACATTGTATGTATTTACATAATAAAATACATGAAGGGTTGACAAACAACACTTCATCTCCTTATTGTCTCATTCTTTCATCTTGATCAAGATCTTCTTCTCTTCTTCTCTTTTTCTCGTCGTCATTTGCCTTTTTTTCTTCTCATATGCCTTCCTGGCGCCTTCATCTTTCCTTAGTCTTTCTGTCTCTCCGCCATAGCTGAGTTTGTCTTTTGTTTTTTCTTCTATTCTCTTTGCATACTCGGCGTTAGTTTTAGCCACTCGCAAATTTGCCACTTGGTCAAGCCCAAAGTAGATCCCTCCTTTCTTTCCGGGATCTATGTATTCGATATTCTTGGGCGAGGCCAGGTCCAAGCTTCTTCCTCCATCGCCGCTTCTTCCTCTACTACCTCGGGCGTATCTTTGTCGGGGTCTTCTTCTTCCCAACTGATTGGTGATTGACTAGCAGAGTGACCAGGCAGAGTGACCGCCGGAAGTCTCATTGTCTGTCGCCTTCTTCACACAATGTGAGACCCTTTTCCCAAGACAAGTCCCAAGCTTGAGCCATGGACATATTTGCAAAATATCCTTGATTCGAGTGTTTTGAATTCGCCAATCGATCGTGGCTCTGTCCCGACATCCGAAATGGCATACGTGTCTCTCGTCAACTGGAATTCCTCCATGTTCTTTCAAGATGTTCATCACCCTGGCATCCATTCTTCCTTCCACTTCCTTCATCCCTCGCTTCAATTTCTTTTCTCTTCTCACCATAGATACAAAGCAGAGTCTTGGAGTGGCGAGTCACGGGGAGTTTGCCGCTTATAATGTCACCGTGACAGGACCTGTTGGGGGTTTGTGCAATCATCAAGGTCATATCTTTTGATCCTTCCCCTCGCAGATTTTCCTTTCTTTAGTTTCAAAATTTCCTCGGTGATTTTCCCTTCTCACCGCTTCTTTCTCTCATTTGCTCCTTTCTTTTCAAACCCCGGATTTTTCGCTTTAAGGTATTCCTCTTCCCCTTTTGGCATCATCAAAGGATAGAGAACCCAGAGGAACATCTTTGGCAAGCATGAAGTCGAAGTCTTCGATGGTTGAATTCTCGCTTCAAGTCTGCTGCGTTGTATGCGACGGAATTGACCGAGTAGCGTTGGATTCTGCTGAAATCAGCTTCATCTCGGCCATGAGAAGGCTGAATTTTCTTGTCATGTGTTCTTCCAAACTTTTGTATATCATTTGCATTACGCTCGCTCACGCAGCAGACTTGATCTCGGCGGTGTGAGCTTCATGCATATGCTCAATGTGTTCCCTCGGCTTCGTTTTCGCATCAACATTATCGACTCTCCACACCAAGACTTGTTGAACAAGGTTCAAGTATCTCACCTGTTCCACACGCATTGATTCTTCTTTGTTGCCACCATTCCCTTATTCGAATGTTATGCCTCTTAAGTCGGTGTAAGGGTGGCATCTCTGTTGTCCAATCGCATGTCCAAAGAGGCTCGATGCCTCTCCATCTTTTCAACTTCAAAGACAAAGAGTGCCTTGAACGCTTCTCGTGATTTGATGATTCTTCATTTGCGGTGATGGCCATACGTCGAAATCAAAATCGGCGGGAACAATGGTGCCTGAGTGAAAAACAGGAGCTGGTTTGTGGTAACGGGCTTGCTCGTTTTCGACTCTTCGTGGAGTTCTCGTATCTCCGGTGAGAAAGGGAAAGATTCTACAAAAGATTCATCACCGCCGACCGGGATCCGTTCGATGATGAGCGGTGCGTGTGAAGTTCTTTTGGGAATCGATCCAGTGTAGCTTGAGGAGCCGGAGCGGTGGTTTTGGTTGGTTGGGTTTGGTTGTGAAGTAGAGACCGCTTGCCGAGCCTCACTGCCTTTAAACCGTTGGTCTTAGCTGATTTTTCCTTTTCGATTAACTTATCCTCGGCCTTATCAAGCGGCGTCATCGGACGATGATGAGATTTCTAGAGGTGGCTCATCATCAAAGTTAAAATTTGACGAGTAGTCTTGGGATCGACTTACTCGTACTTGGAACACCCGCAGTGAGTCTTTTGGATTTGTCATGGGGATGACTCGCCTTCTTCTTCTTCTTCTTCGATCCCCGGAAAAGTGACATCGGGGTTGTCCGGGAATCATGAAGTGCACTAATCTCCTTCTCGGATGAGTCGATGATTGCGGGAGGGATGTTCTCTACTTGACCTCTTTACCCGGGACGTCTCAACCTCCCGTGGGCCTTCATTTCTTACGGCAGTCTCTCTCTCTGCTGCTGCGAGGCAGGTTTAGTCCTCCCTTTCGTGATGTCTGTCTTAGGGTCTTCTACGGTGGTATCCATTGGAGTCTCAACCCCATGGATTGCACTTTCATCGCCCCAGTGTTAACTCCGGTACATCCCTTCTTCGTGCCTCGATTGCATCGGCAGCGTCATTAGCCTTTCAGAGTAGTTGGCATCTCGGTGAGAGTCTCAACTGCCTCGAGCTTCGTTGATGGCAACATCTTTTTTCTTGTGATTGTAATTTCTCTTCTTCGCCTCCTTGCTTCTTTGTGGAGTCATCTGCAAAGCATCCTCCGACCTTGCTGCGGTGGAGGGAGTTTCCCCCTCGGCACACACCGGTGAGTGACTTGAAGTGGGGTCACTCGTCTCGGACTCATTTGTTGCAATTGATGGTTTAGTTGGGGCGGTGGTAGCACACCTTCAATAGGGGTTGGCTCGATTGGGGTCCCCACTAGCCCGGTTTCATCGCCACTTCCCTTATTGCCTTCTTGAGTGAGTGGGAAGTGGTAGCAAAGAACATCGGTGGCTATTTCTTTGAACCACTCCCATTGGATCGATTTCGGTGTGTTCGGAGGACTCTCCTGGTCCCTCCATCGGTCTTTGCTCGTGAAGGATTCTTGATTCATGCAATGCTTCTTTGCATTTGTAACTCTTTCCGTGGCAACAACATTCTCTCGGTTCCTCGTCACTTTCGGAGAAGACATCAAGAAGAGGATGGAAGTGTTACGTCGGGTCGGGAGATAGGCGGATGCTTGCCTTTTCACGTGCTTCGGCTTCTTTGACTTGCTTTGCTCTCTCCCTGTCCTTGTAGATTTGCGGGATGTCTAAGCGATTGTCCTCATCAAGTCTTTGGGAGCACAGAGTTAGTCCAAGGAAAATTTAGATTCTTCTTCTTCTTCTATGAACTCGGGCCGTTGGAACTGTTCCTTGACTTGCTCAACTTCCATTTTCTCCACTCACGCAGACGATTTTGGATGTCTGCGGGTAAGGTGGAGATAGGATCATTACATCACTATCTGCTTGGGCTGGTTCTTCTTGTGCCGGTGTGTGAGCTGTGTTGTGTCTTGAGTTGCCTCTTTGGTCGCCTCCATGAGACTTGGCTGTTTCAACAACTACATCGGAGACTCTACTTCTCCGATAGTCTCTGTATTTGTGCTAGCTGAGTAAATCGACTCTTTGGTTTCTCTTGTTCGATGCGCTTGACGAGTCTTCTTCGTCTCTGGTTTGTACGGGAATTTACAGTTCGAGGCGGTGTCCTCTCGAGTCTTGGCGGGGGGGCGGTCTTTGGTGTTTGTTTCGGAGGAGGGCCGTCTGGGCTTGTCGGTTATCCTCCTTTTGACGATCGGAGAAGGCATTTGTGAGTCCTTCTCGACCGCTGCTGCAGGGGCGGTGACACTGTTTCTTTGGGGCAGTGACTCGCTTGCAGGGGAGGAGCATGTTTGGTTTTCTTTCTTTGCAGGGGCGATCTTCTTAGCGGCAGGGGCAGCTTTCTTCTTGGTGGAGAGAAGCAGTTTGTGTCTTGGTGGTGATTCCCCCTCACCTGTGTGTTCGAGCACCGAGAGAGGTTAGCTCGAACATCCTCTTGTTGACATGGAAAGCCTTCCCATGTCTAAGAGGTACTCCTTTCACCTCGATGAGTTGGCCAATCACTAGGCCATATCCTAGGGATCCTCCAAATGTGCCATCTTCTTTGAAGGACTTGTTCCCCACGTTCGGCGAGTCTGCTGTAGATAAACCCAGCCAGTTTATCTTCTTTTCTTCGATAATTGCAGCCATCACAACCACTTTGCCTTTGATAGTTGGTCAAAGCGCCAAATTTGATGTCGATACATTTGGCAACTATGTCCAACAATTTGTGATAATCCTCCTTCAGATCTCTTGTTTGTTGTGTATATAATTTTTTATCAAAAGGTCGGACTTGGCTATTTCTTTCCATGCGTCGGCCCAAGTTTACATCGCTTCCTTAATTTGATTTGCTCTTTGCGGGTAGTGAGCAATATTGACCAAATCCTTGGCGGTGATAGTCACCGCTTGCTTCGTGAGCAGATGACTTGATTCCTTCGTCGTGAATCTCGGCATTCACGTAGAATTGTCTGACGACCTCCTCCACATAGGTCATAGGATATTCAGCGTTAGAAGCGGTTTTAGTGGGGACGTTTCCAACTTTTCCGCGATTTTCTTTACTAGGGTGTGTCGGACCCTGACCGCTTCACCATTAAAGTCGAAATCCACCGTCGAACGGGTGTGGATTTGCTTTCCTAACTTAGTAAAGTCGTAAGTTGGTGCCATTTCTCGAGAATTATATCAAGAGAAGTCTCGAGAAATTGATTTGAATGTTGATAGGTTTCGAGAGTAGTTTGCCTTTGCTTTTGAGAGAAAAAGATGAACAATTTTTAGAAGTGTGAGAGAGAAACGGACGAAAATGGTTTAAATATGGTTTATGAAAGGGCGTGCGACGGTTTTTGAATTGTGATCGAAATCAACGGCTTGGATTTTCGCACGCCTATTGAGCATTTCACGCGTCTCGTATTTAATGTGGCAGCATTTATATCCAATCATAAGCTTAGTGTGCGGCTTTATGTCCGTACACATCATCATTATCTTTGACGTGTTCCTTAAAACATTCCCGCTAAGTCAAAACGATTGCGTTTTTGTCACTTTGCTCATAAGTTATTGACTTATCTCTTAGGCCGATTTAACTCTACTCCTCATGATTCTTTGGTGACTCGGCTATCGGTGACTCGATGTATTGTTTTTCCGATCTGGTGATTCTTGAGTTGATTTTTGTTTTCGGCTCTTTTTCACTTCTTTCTGTTCTAATGCTCTTCTTTGATTTGTCGAGTGTCACTCACTCAATCAACCCCAACTCATGCTTGAGTTCTTCAAATCTTGACTCACATAATGGTTTTGTGAAGATGTCGGCTAGTTGTTTATCGTTGAGATGTATTCCAAGATAATGTCCTTCTTTTCAACATGATCTCTTATGAAATGATATCGACATCTATATGTTTTGTTCTTGAGTGCAACACAGATTTTGAGTGATTGCAATGGCACTTGTGTTATCACACATGATTGGAATTTCTTTTTCTTCAACTTCATAGTCTCTCATTTGTTGTCTCATCCATAGGACTTGGGCACAACTTGTTTGCCGACTATGTATTCTCGCCTCATTTGTAGAGGTGGCTATTGAGTTTTGCTTCTTGCTAAACCAGGAAATTAGTCTGTTTCCTAGCATTTGACAGTGCGAAGTGCTTTTTCTGTCCACTCTGCATCCAGCGTAGTCAGTCCGAATAGCCAATTAGTCGAATCCACCTTTCTTTGGATACCATAGGCCTCTTCTTGGCTTCCTTTCAAGTATCTCGATATTCTTTTAGCTTCTTTGTCATATGGCTCTCTTTTGGAGCAGATTGAAATCTTGCACATACACCTACAACAAAGGTGATGTCCGGCCGCTTCTTTGTGAGATAGAGCAGTGATCCAATAAGTGCTCAGTATCTTGTTTGATCTGAGGCTTGCCATCTGCATCCATGTCCATTTTGGTGATGTGTTCATTGGTATTTTTCGGAAGACTTCTCTTCCATACCAAACTTCTTCATTAAATCTCTGGTATATTTTGTTTGACTTACGAAGGTTCCATCCTTCAATTTTGTTTCACTTGAAGTCCAAGGAAAAATGTCGGCTCTCCCATCATGCTCATTTCAAATTTGCTTTGCATGAGGTTTGAGAATTTTTCACACTGACTCTTTGTTAGTGGATCCAAAAATGATGTCATCCACATATATTTGAACAAGCAAAGGTATCTTCTTGTCTAGAATTACGAAAAGTGTTCTATCTACTTTTCCTTTTGTGAATCCATTCTCGGTTAGGAATTGTGACGGGGTATCATACCATGCTCACGGGTGCCTGTTTAAATCCATACAGGGCTTTCTTGAGTTTATATACCTTGTCTCCAAGAGTCTTCGCTCAAATCCAGGAGGTTGTTCAACATATACTTCTTCTTCCAATAAACCGTTTAGGAATGCACTTTTTACATCCATCGATATACAATGAAATTCTTGTGAGTCTGCATAGGCAAGAAACATCCTTATAGCTTCCAATCTTGCTACAGGGCAAATGTTTCATCAAAATCTATCCCTTCTTCTTGACAATATCCTTTGGCTACGAGTCTTGCTTTGTTTCTTACCACAGAACCTTCCTCGTTCATCTTATTTCGAATACCCATTTGGTTCCAATAACATTTTGATGTATGGGTCTTTGCACTAGTTCCCATACTTTATTTCTCTCAAACTGATTGACTCTTCTTGCATAGCTTGAATCCAATGTGTGTCATCAATGCTTGTGACACATCTTTTGGCTCTATTTGCGAGATAAAGCATGTGAACATAGCTTCTTGTTGAGTTCGGATCTTGTTTTGACACCTTCTCTTATATCTCCAATGATAAGTTCGGTGGATGGTCTCTCACCATCTTACATCGAGGTTGGAGTAAGTTATTTGGATTGATCGACTTGCGGTTGTGTTCTTTGTGGTCGACTCTCTCGTAATCACTTAGTCAGTAAATTTTCCGGTGCTTTTGAGATTCGGCTATCTCATCTTCTTCGAATTGATAATCCCCGACTTTCAAAGATAGGGACTCTTACGTATGGTTGGATGATTGACTTATCGAGTTGACTCTTCAATATCTTCTCCATTTACTTTTGGCTCATCGAATACTACATGAATGGATTCTTACGTAACCATAGTTCTTTTATTGAGTATTACGTAGGCTTTACTTTCAAATTTGAGTATCTAAGAAGATACCTTCATCGACCTTAGCATCAAAAGCCTTTAGGTTGTCTTTGCCGTTGTTGTGGATGAAGCAATTACATCCAAATATCTGAAATATGCAACATTTGGTTTTCTTCCGATCCGGATCTCATAGGAGTCTTTGTTAGTCTATTTATCATACATCTGTTTTGGGTATAGCAAGTTTGTGTTAATTGCTTGACCCAAAATCTTTTTGGTAACCCTGCTTGACCTAACATGGTCCTTCCGCTTCTTTGAGGGTTCTTTTCTTCTCGCAAACTCCGTTTGCTTTGTGGAGTCCTTGTCTGATAATTCATGACCAATGCCATTCTCAACACAATCGAGTTATTATTCCATTGACAAACTCGGTTCCTCTATCGATCTTATTTTGATAATGGTTTGACTCTTCTCATTTTGAATTTCTCTTCATCATTTGTGGTAGTTTTTGTAGAGTTTCTTTCTTCTTGCACATGAATATTGTCCATGTATATCTTGAGTAATCATCTACTACCACCAAGGTGTATTTCTTTCCACTTATGCTTCTTTGGTTCCTTTGGGCCAAATAGATCCATATGAAATAGATGCAATATTCTTGTTGAGGATGGGCATGTCTTTTCTTTGAATGACGACTTGATTTGTTTTCCTTCGACATGCATCACATATACTTTCCTTCTTGTATATCTTGAGTCCGGAAGTCCTTCTACAAGATGACTTCTTGCCAACTTGTTAATTGTTTTGAAATTCGGGTGACTCAGCTTTTTGTGCCACAACAAACTTGATTCATTTGTGCTCTTTTGCTAGTAGGCAGTCTTGGGTGTTGCGGTTGACCAATCCACTACATACATATTTTTTGTCTCTTACTTCTTGCAAAGACAACTTCATTTGATTCAATATCTTTGATTTGGCATATTCCCATGTTGAATCCAACATTGTAGCCCTTGTCACAGAGCTAAGCGATACTCGTAAGTTGAAGTTGAGTCCTTCAACATATGCAACATCGTGATTTCTAATCCATTCCTCTTGATGGATCCAATGCCTCTTATTTCACCAGGAGCTTCATTTCCCCCAAATATGACTTTTGCTCCTTTGACTTCCTTGAATTTTGTGATTTCTCTTATTTCTGTCATATGTCCGGAATGACCACTATCCATGTACCAGGTTCCTTGGCACTCACATTCCTTGAACACCGCAATCAAGGAAATTAAGTTTTAGGTACCCATACTTATGCGGGTCATGAGGGGTTAGAATTGTAAGATGATCCAACCAACCTATAGCCAAATGATTTGACTTTAAGGGGTTGCCATCTATCGGTGCCATAATCATAATTAATTCGGCAAATTGCTTGGGGGTTCTAGGTTCATACAATTTTGTCTCTTTTGTCTCGTATGCTGCATATGTGTTTTAGCAATTGCCTTCCTAGGGTAATTGTGGTGCTTTTGAGTGTAGTGCCTGGGTGCATGTGTGTCTTTGATGAAAGCTCTCAAACTTTTGGAATGGCCTTTGTTGAGTTCTAGGCCTTTGCCACTTGGGCTTATATTCCATAAGTTTATCTTTGATGGTTCACATTATTCCAATCACTTGGCCTGGATATTTTCTACCATTCCCATCATATGTGTTTCTTTTATGGATTTTACGGGATTTTTGGTAGCTCTGTTTCTTCTTTCTGAGTATTTTTTGTTTGGAGTTTCTTTGAGGACTTGGTGAATTTCTTCTCGGTATCCTTCCAAAGACACTCAATCGGCTGTTTTTCCTTTTCCTTTGTAACCGGGGCGGTTTGCTTAGTATTGTGCTTTGGATTGAAAGTGTGTGCAATATTTAGAGTTTTGGATTTCTCAGACTCTTCATGACTTGAAGATCCTTTTTCCAAAATTACTCTTGAGGTTTGACATGGCACAAAGGAATTAAATCCTAAGCTGTGTCTTGTCTCCACATTCTCTTTGACTCATAATAAGATCATCCAATGATTTAGATGCCTTAGTGAATGAGGCAATAACATTTTTGAGGTCATTCTCCCTCTTTTCTATAGCAGCGATTTCTGCTACTAATTTAGCATTTTCAGCCTTTAAACTTTCATTTTCAATAGCTATTTGACTTAGAGTACTCGGCTCCTTAGTCGACTTTGAGTTTTGACCTTTAAGTAATTTGTTTTCTTCATTCAATAGTGTGTGTGAGGATTTAATGTGCTCAAAATCTTTCATCATTTTGCCTAATGAATCATAAAGATCAGTAGGTGATGAAGTGTGTGTGTCGCGATCCTTTGTCACAAGTGTACGAGCTTGTTGAATTAGATTGTACCTCATCTTCTTGATCTTGTTCTTTGGCCATTAAGCGGATCAAGGCTTCTTATTCGAGTCACTTGAGTAGTCGGCTTCTTTGCTCTCGAATCATTTGTCTCTCTTGACTTGGCATTTTTTAATGATCTCTCTGACCATCATTGCCTTTTTCTTTTCTTGTCTTCTTTCTCTGAAGGCCTTTCTTTCTTCTTCATTCTGTCTTGTTGACTACGAGGATATGAGCGATCAATGGCATAGTGACCTGGTTGTCTACAATTCCAACATAGATATTCACCTTTTGATCACTCTTTCTACTCTTGAGTTGTCGATCCTTTGATACTCAACTTGTTGATGATCCTGTTCTCTTGGTTGGCCTATCATCCCTTGATTTGGAGGGAGGAGTGTCTTACGGAAGATTCACCCTTTCCTCTCTTGTAGTTCTTGTTAAAGAACTTGTTAAATCTTTTAACCATCGGGCTATTTCTTTCTGTGTTAATTGCTTCTTTGACCTCGGCTCTCTTCCCATCTTTGACAATTAGATTTGCTTTGGGTCTGTTGTCTCTTCCTGGTCTTTTCTTCTCGGCTCAAACTCATAGGCTTTGAGGTCCGAGAATAGTTCATGGTTGGATGTCTTTGATAGGTCCATGGAATGTCTCGGTGCCATGACCTTCATTTCCCATTCATTTGGAAGACTTTTAGGATCTTCATACACATTTCATCGTGTATATTCCTTTCCAAGTGTAGACTGACTCATTTGTGATTTACGTAAACCGAGCATCCAGTTGATCCGATTCTCTCCCGAGATCATTTTGAAATTTTCAAACTTCTCGTACACTACGATAATTTGTTTTCTTTGATTTGCTCGAGCCTTCACGGATCAATGTCACTTGTCCCGATTTCTTTAGCCGTTTTGCATGATTTGACTTTGTTGAACATGGCTTTGTCAAGGTTTTGTATAGGATGTCCTTGGCTACATTATCCAGGTTGTATCTTTTTTTGTCATCATTTGTCCACTCGGTTCTTGTTTTTCAACCATGTAGTGCCGGGAGCAGACATCTTCTTCTCCTTCTTGCAACTCTTCGTACAAGCGTGTGTTCACCTTTAATATTTGTAGAGGCCCATCTTCTATTACTATCCACATCTCATCATGTAATCTTGATAGATGAGCCGCATACGAATTTTCCAATCATCAAATTCTTCAATGGTGAACATAGGGATGCGTGTTAGATTTGCTTCCATGACTTTTAATAAAAAGAGTTTTGAAAGTTTAAGTACTAAAGCGACTTTGAAAAATTTGGAGATCTAGTTCAAGAATAACCGGTGCGGAGGGTTCAATGAACCAACCGCTCACGATACCACTTGTGGGTCCCAAGGGGTGTAAGTGTAAGGTTTAGAAGGGGGTTGAATAAACCTTACCAAATTTTCGATTTAGTCCTTTTAAATCTCTGAGTTAATTCTACACATTTGTGTCCTTGATGGAAATCGAATTAGTCACTCAAGAGAGTTAATCTTTCAATGACTCAAAATTGAGCCATTGATGAAGTAACTCATTTGTTGGCAACAATTTAACTCATTTGTGGTTTTATTTTCATTGGAAGACTTAACACCCTTAAGTTTGATTCAAACCAAAATATTAGAGCTTGATTTAGTACTTGTAAATTATCAAATGGATAGCAAATTTATCGTGAGATATAAGCAATTAAAAGTGCGAGGAATTTAAATCTTTGAAATGTAAATGACAAATAAAGTTTTTATAGAGGTTCGAAGATGGGGTAATTCTTCTACTCCTCTCTTCTCCAACTCTGGAGGAATCCACTAAGTAATGATCGGTTTACAAAGTGGTAGCAGTCCGGATACAAGTCTTGATCACAACGGCCGACTTGATCCTTTGGGACTCGATCTAGAGACGCCTTGATCACTCGGTGGCTTCTCGTTCGACTCGGCTTCTTCGGAGGCGTTTGCCTTGCTACTACTGACTCACTTGCTCAAGCTCTTTGGATTTGATCACGAAGCCCTCCAAATACTTAAGACTTAGTTCAACTTTGAACTTTTCTACAATCCTTCTGGAAAGTAGACCCCTTGTTTTCAATGGTTTCCTCTTCAATCTGGTTGAAGCTCTCTTTCCTTCACGGGTAAGTGTTGGATTGATGTACTTTGAATGTAGGCTTGAGGATTGAGATTGTTTGATTTTTCTAATGTGCTTGTATATCTCACGTATGTGTCATTCATGCATCCACTTTCTCAACCAAACTCCTCGGCCTTTTATAGTGAACTTTCAAAATTTTGCCCGTTGAAGAGATAGGCTTGTTTTTGAAAGTCACTTTGCGTCGTTGGCTTGCGAGTTCTTGGAATTGCCCGTTTCCTCGTATGAATTATTCTTTTCACCTTTTTGAGTTCGACACGGTGTAGTGCTTCCCATTGGTTCATTCCTTTTGCACGCTTACGGAACCGAGCACTCCAAGAAAGGTTGTATGGAGATATTACTTGTTTAAGTAAATCTCTTGATTTCGTCGGCAACGGTTCTTTTCTGATTATCTCGACTTGTTGCACTTCCTTGCTTTCCCAGGTGACTTAGAGTCGACTTCCAATCATGGATGACTCTTCTTCATCACTTCAACTTGAGACTTGGCTTTTCTTGAGTTGACTTGGTGATGCTCCACTCATTTGCATCTCATTTGCTTCTTGATAGTGTTCCGTCTACTCTTCTTTGCCATACTCATTTGTCTCACCAGAGTCTTCCTTCCGATCTTGATTGTCTTCTTGCATGTTAGGGCGTAGTTTGTCTTGACTCACTTGGCCACTCTATTCATTACAATGCATTTTACAACAAAAATTGGGGTGCCAACTTTCTATTCTAAGTTTTACATGGCATTCATCAAAATCTAAACAATAAAATTCCTAACAGATAGTGCGATCTAAATTTAAATTTCTATCTTTACGTGACCGTTCGACCTATGTTCTTTGTCAGCAAAATTCAAACTGTTGGACAACCATTATCAGCAAGATTTGCTTTATCAATTTTGTACTATATTTCTACATCATTGTGATCTTCTTTTTGTAGACAAAAGTGAAGATGGAGGAGCCTATGTTGGAGATCCAATCTTGAAGACTCTCCTATAAATATAGGAAGATTTGAAGCAAACAATACACAACACACAAGCATACAATACAACAAGAAATCTGCAAAATTCTTCAAGCTTTCATTTTACATTCTTGTTGTAATAGCCTAGTTCTTGCACTTGCACAATCTTGAGGTCTAGGCTTTTCATTCTTGATTACACTTGCACTCAAAGTTTGTATACTTCATTTATTGAGTTGTAATCTTGAATTTTTCTATCATCCAAAACAAGATATCCTTGTTAGTGTTCTTGTGGTAAGAACACACTTGGGTGATCTTAGGTGTTGAAGAGTATGGTACTCTTCATAGGTGTTGAAGGAAGATTGTGGTAATCTCATTGAAGGTGTTGTAAGAAGATTGTGGTAATCTTCAAAGGTGGTGTTGTATTAATTGTGGTAATTAATAAAATCTTTTTTTCTTTTCGAAATCCATCCCGGAGATACTGGGGTGGTAGAGAATTAGGCCCTAGGTGGGTTGAACCTCTTTAAATCGACGAGTGTTGTTTATTTTCCGCACTTACATTCTTGTCATTTACTTGTTCATTCGAAAAAGAGGGCGATGTGCGAAAAATCGGCATAATCTATTCACCCCCTCTAGATTATCGTACTCACTTGGACTAACAAAGAGCACCCTTCTACTGGAGGAATCAAGAGAAAGATTGAGGTCGCATCCACGCTTGAGGATTGAAGATTGATCGAGAGATCATCGATATTCTTGAGTTTTCTTGCTCAATTGTATTTTTATTTTCATCTAGTTGATATGGTTATGAACAATTTGTCGATGAATTCTTTGTTTCCCATGTCCAGCTAAACACCTTGTGATTCCAGGGTTTGGGATTAGGTTAATTGACTCTTGTTTGATGTTTAATTTAAATTAAAGTTATTATTTCGAACTATATTCGAGTACTTTGCTTTATTACTTGTTTTATCATATGGCCAATGGTTTAACATGCTTGATGTGTTGATTCATAATTCGAGAGATAAGTTTCAATACTAGATCTTGAGTGCTTGACATGAATACTTTGCATGATTGAGAAGTCTGTGAGAATTTGTGAGGATAACTGATCTTTTATACTTTTGGGAGTTGTTTATCTTATGTTGAGTAGAGATGCTAGCATAGATAATTTAATCAATGTGTTTATTGTGTCTCGAGAGAGAAGATAAATTACTTTTGTGATCATCTTATAGGGAAGATAGATAATAACTTTGGTTTTGATTAATCGGATAACAAGAGGGAGATTAACTGAAACCATAACCCTGGAATCCATCCATCTACTTGATCTTTTCGATCGTAACTCTTGCTTTGCTCTTTTTATGATAAAATATTGTCTTAGTTTTACAAAACAACCATCACAATTCGATCATCTAAATAAAAATAGTGCTATTACAATCTCAATACTTAGTACATCAATTTATTAGTCTCTATGGGATCGACCTTACTTACCCTATCAATTAACTACACCGTTCACTTGCGTTGAAGCTAAAAATAAGGTGAACAATTTTTTAGGCACCGTTCATACCGGAAGTTGATGCTTTCGCCAGGCGAATAAGTGCTGCTACTAAACGAGCAGAAGAAAATCAAGATCATAATATGGAGGTTGTGGAAGAGAACAACGGGGGTAACAACGGGATCAATAATGAGGTACCAATACCAGAAGCTCCGGCAGTCCAACAACAAGTGATTCACGATTACTTTTGCCCTCAGACAAATCGCAACTATGGTGGAATTGCCCATATCCCGAGTAATGCTAATAACTTTGAGTTGAAGCCGACGCTAATTTCTATGATTCAACAGAACCAGTTTGGGGGATTTGCAACTGAGGATCCCAACTCTCATCTTGCACACTTCATGAAAATCTATAACACGATCAAGATGAATGGAGTGTCAGATGATGCTATACGTCTGCGCTTATTCCTTTTCTCTTTAAGGGATAAGGCTAGAAACTGGTTAGGCACATTGACTCAGGGCAGTGTTAATACTTGGGACGAGTTGCGCTAAAAGTTCTTATTCAAATTCTTTTCACCAAGCAAGACACTGCAGCTTAAGAGCGACATCACTCAGTTCAGACAGTTCGACTTTGAGCTACTGTACAAGGCCTAAGAGAGATTCAGGGATTTATTGAGGAGGTGTCCACAACATGGGTTTCCAGAGGATCAACAACTTTGTTTCTTCTACAATGGGTTGATGGGACAAACAAGATCATTTGTGGATGCCGCATCAAGAGGAGCTTTACTAGCAAAATTCCCACAAGATGCATTCAATTTGCTTGAAGAGATGGCAATGAATAACTATCAAAGGCCCTCCGAGAGGACAAATGTGAAAAGGGTAGCCAAAGTTTCTGATTCAGACCCAATCAAAGCATTAACGGCTCAGATGACAACATTGACAAATCAGATAAGTGTTTTAACAAAAGGGGCTGAAGTGGACATGGGTGCCAACAATGGGGGAGTTCCTCAAGATCCTATGGAGGAAGCTAACTATGTCAATAACCGGAATTTTGACAATTACCTGAATAATTCGACTCCCACCCATTATCATCTAAATTTGAGGAATCACGAAAACTTCTTTTATGTGAATACTAATAACGTGATGCAACCACCACATGGTTTCAATGTGATGAACGGAGTCATTAATATAGAGGCTAAGCCATCTATGGAAGATGTTCTTACTTCATTTATGAGTCAGATGAGCTCATTTATGAATGAAACGAGGTACCGATTTAGTAAGGATGAGGCTAAGATGGACAAAATTGAAACACATGTCACACAATTGGCTAACACCATGGGCTCACAAATGAAAAATCTTGAAACCCAGATAGGCCAATTAGCTACGATCGTTGGTGGAAAACATCAGAAAGGCCAATCTTTGAGTAACACTGAGGTCAATCTGATGGAGCAGTGTAAAGCCATTCGTCTAAGGAGTGGTACGGAGTATGAGGGGCCGAAAATTCCAAAAAACATTGAGAAATCACAACCACACACGGCCCGTGCTCCTACGCACGGGCTGCCCATGCGTGGTGCCAAGCAAGTAATTTCGACCCCTGTAGACAAAAAGGGGCTGAGAAGCTTAAATATTCTTCCTAACTCTGATTTTTCAAAACTTACTACTCCCCTCCCTTTTCCTCAACATTTTCAAAAGAAAAAGTTAGATGCCCAATTTGCTAAATTTTTGGACATCTTTAAGAAACTTCATATTAACATACCTTTTGCAGACGCATTGGAGCAGATGCCCAACTATGCGAAGTTTTTAAATGATGTGATGTCCAAGAAGAAAAAGTTGGCAGAGTTCGAGACCTTTAACTTGACTGAGGAGTGCAGTGCCATCATTCAGAGAAAACTACCTCAAATGCTCAAAGATCTGTGGAGTTTCACTATCCCTTTTAAAATAGGGGGTGTTTTCTTTGATAAAGTATTGTGTGATTTAGGAGCAAGTATTAATTACTTTTGTGATCATCTTATAGGGAAGATAGATAATAACTTTGGTTTTGATTAATCGGATAACAAGAGGAGATTAACTGAAACCATAACCCTGGAATCCATCCATCTACTTGATCTTTTCAATCGTAACTCTTGCTTTGTTCTTTTATGATAAAATATTGTCTTAGTTTTACAAAACAACCATCACAATTCGATCATCTAAATAACAATAGTGCTATTACAATCTCAATACCTAGTACATCAATTTATTAGTCTCTGTGGGATCGACCTTGCTTACCCTATCTATTAACTACGTCGTTCACTTGTGGTGAAGCTAAAAATAAGGCGAACAACAGATTACCAACAGTTTTTCTGTAGGTATTTACCACACTTTTAGATTATGTAGGTAAATATTTTACCTACAATGATTTTACCTACAATAATTTTACCTACACTTTACAATTTTCGCAATACTTACCTACATATTTTTATGTAGGTAAACTGGCTTTTTCTTGTGGTGTTAATAGGTTATTAATTAGATACAAATATTTTTCTTAGATTAAATTAAAACGAGTATATTCCGCAATTATGTACTGGATGATCAGTTTCTAATTGGCATGTTAGTACATATGGTCAAATAAATTGCTAAAAAGTGTTGAACCCCACTTGTTAAATAATATTTTTGTAAATTCTAGTAAATTAAGAATACTTTTCAACACAAGTATAATAATTTAAATTTTTTCATTACAAATAATAAATAATTAAATATTTAATCGTGCGACTTTAACTTACATACCAATATATATTTTTATTATAGCTTTTATAGCATCTTATATTTTTCTTATCTTAAAATTATTAACATTTTATGTAACATCAAAGCTTATACAATTATTTTTTTAATTTTTTATTTTATTGTAAGCACATATATCATTATTATTTCTCCCAGTTCCTCCTTTAAGTTCAAATTCATCCATTCAAATGCGACTTAATTGGAATCATATACAATAACAGCAAGCTCACATAGCAAATATGCTATAGTAATAAAAATTATATTACTCCTAATTATATATTTTAAAATAATAGCAGCATCAAGATTACAACTCAAATGATGTATACAACTTTTAAATTGCAAGTGTAATCAAGAAAGAATAGCCTAATAAGCAAAATGTGAAAGTGATAAGCTTAGGCTTTTACAACAAGTATGTTGAAAGTGAAGAACAAAGAAGTTTGCTGATTTTTGCTTGTTGCTTGTGTTGTGTTGTTGTGTTTTGATCATTCAAGCCTTCATGTACTTATATGAGAGCTCCTAGATTTAATTTCTAGCATAGGGTCCTCCTAAATAAGTGATTTCTGCAAAAGAAATATCAAACAATTCAAGAAATTGCCGTTAGAAGCAAAGCCACAATTTCATGAATAGTTGTCTGTTGCAACAGATAGTTTCTGCTGATAAAACACTAGGGCGGCCGGTCGCCCTCTAACAAATTCGAAATAAAAAAGATATTAAACAATATTTAAACAAGGGATGCCCTGTGGGGCACCGGTTGACTTCAAAAGGTGACCGGTCGCCTAGGGGGTGCAACCGGTCCCCCTAGGGTCCAACCGGACCCCTTCAAAATAGAGAATTTGCTGAGAAGATTTGCAATTCCCAGGGCATCGGTTGACCCCCGGTCGACCTCCATGGAGACCGGTCACCCTCCCCTGTGTAATCCCATTATCTGTTCTATGTTTTTTGAAACTTTCAGGTATAGATTACCCTATAAGGCGACCGGTCGACCTAAGTACAGAGAAGTTGTCCAATTTTTGTCAAAAATAAAACAAGTACTTCAAAAATTTAATAAAAATCATTGAAAATGTTTTGAAGTATTTGGACAACATTTGGGGACATTGTTTTGGTATAAACTCATTTATATGAAATCATCAAAGTCACGATAATAATATTTATCTAACAAATTCCCATTTTTTGATGATTATAAACCAAAACAATATTTGGATAGCTAATTTTAAAATGAAACAAGTTTTTCTGGTCAAAATCAGTTATCCGTTGTAAGCAACACTTCTCATGATGAAAATCATAAGAATATGAGCAATGGTTTTTCAAAATAATTTTTATAAGCTCCCCCTATCAACATGCTAAACAATAAATAAGCATAGAATCAATCAATCTTAAAAGCTAAAAACTTAGCTTTTGTAAATATGACTTAAAGCTCAGGAGCTTAAAATCTCCTCCTGTCAAAAGTAATTTATTAATCATAAGCAATAGTCTATTATACGAGCAACAATCCATAATTCATCCACAACTTATAGCTTTTTTCTATAACAGCTTATAGCTTTTTCTGCGAGATTTTTCTAGCTCATTTGATCTTACCATATGCTTATGAGCTCATGTCATTTTTCTCCCCATTTGGAATCATCAAAAAGACTATTAGCAAGATAAAAACATCATAAATAGACATCAAAGTGCGCATTAAACCATATCAATATCATGTTGTGAAATTGAGGGTCTAAAAATTCTAAAATGTAAGAGCAATCATTAGGAGAAGTATTTAGAAGATCATTTAATATACAAGAAATGATCACCATTTAGATACAAATCAATGATAGTTAAGAGAATCATATAAAAGATAGTATTCTCATTGAGACAATTTTTCAAACATTTGGCATGCATAAGATAAAATCAAAGTTGTATATGACATTGATATATTGAATCATGCCCAAAAAATAAACATCAATCCTAATTCTACAATCTTATATCATCATTATACACAATGCCCATCACATAAATATAAAGAATTATAACAATTCATCAAGTTTCAACAAAATACTCAAGAGTTTAACCCAATTGAAATTAAAGAGGCAATTGAACTTACCAATGATTGTGAAATATGAATAATATGGAAGCAATATACATTTTAGATGCCCAATATAGTAGAATTTGCAAGAGAAAATTATTTTGAGTGATATGTGTGTGATTTGGGCGAATGGGTGTTAAGTTTGAAAATAAGACGAAAATGAAGACATAAGCTAATTTAAACTCTACTGACACTAGGGTGACCGGTCGACCATAGGGGAGACCGGTCGACCCCTTAGGCGACCTGTCCTTGTTCAGCTTCAGTCATCGGTCTGTTTTTCAAGTAGGAAAAATGTGATTTTTCACCCCTAAGTTTTAAAAATGCACAAAATACAAACATAGACCTTATTCGATATACATTATGCCTAAACAAGCTCGAATTGAAGTAAAAGACTCGGTGGTTAATGGTTTTGTAAAAATATCCGCGAGTTGATCTTGAGACGGAACAAAACACATCTCAATTTTTTGTTTAGAAACATAATTCCTTAGAAAATGGTGTCAAACCTCAATATGTTTTGTTTGGTTGTGATGAATCGGATTTTGAGTAATATTTATAGCGGAAGTATTGTCAAAAAAAAATAGGAGCATTTTCGAAAGAACATTTATAATCCGCTAGAGTTTATTTCATCCAAAGAAGTTGAGTACAAGAAAAGACCGCGGAAATATATTCGGCTTCGGCCATTGATAAGGATACACAATTTTGTTTCTTTGAAAACTAAGATACTAGGCAATTGCCTAAAAATTGACATGATCCAGAAGTACTTTTACGATCATCAATGTTTCCCGCATAATCCGAATCACTATATCCTTTTAAAGAAAAAGTTTCATTCTTTGGATAAAACAAACCATAGGAAATAGTGTCTTTCAAATATTGAAAAATTCTTTTAATGACACTTAATGAGATTCTTTGGGATTGCTTTAAACTCAAGCACATAGGCATACGGATTAAGAATATCGGGTCTACTTGAGGATAAATAAAGTAAACTACCAATCATACCTCGATATTTTGATTCATCAACCTACTTGCCTTTCTCATCCTTGTCAAGTTTGATATTTGTTGCCATAGGAGTTGCAACGGTTCTTCCTTCTTCAATTTCGAACTTCTTTAGAAGCTCTTTAGTGTATTTCAATTGGGATATATAAGTACCTTCTTGGCATTATTTTATTTGAAGCCCAAGGAAGAAATTGAGTTCTCTCATCATACTCATCTTAAATTCACCTTGCATAAGCTTAGAAAATATCTTGCAAAGAGATTTATTAGTAGCACCGAAAATAATATCATCTACATAAATTTGAACTAATAAGCAATCTTGACCTTTTTCAAAAACAAATAGAGTAGTGTCAACTTTACCTCTTGTAAAACTATCATACCAAGCTCGGGATGCTTGTTTTAAACCATATAAAACCTTTTTAAGTTTATAAACATCATTTGGCCTAGAAAAATTTTCAATCCCAGTAGGTTGTTTGGCGTAGACTTCTTCATTAATAAAACTATTTAGAAAAGCGAATTTAACATCCATTTGATAAATTTTGAAATTTTTAAAGCAAGAGTAGGCAAGTAAAATACGAATAGCTTCTAAACGTGCTACGGGTATAAATAGTTTTTCTAGCTTGTTTAACTTTATTAGTACCTTCATAAATAGTTTCTAATTTTTCCCAAACTTCATGAGCCGACCTTATCCCTCAAATCTGATTATACTCGGTAGCCGTAAGAGAGCAATATAAAATGTTCAAGGCCTTACCGTTGAGAGATAAGGACTTCTTGTCATTTTCATCGAATTCTTTGAAGCTTATGAGAACCGAGGTTTCATCCTCCAATTTCTTTGTTGGTTGGGCAATTCCTTTGATGACCGCATTCCAAATATCAAATTCGCAACCTTGTAGAAAGTATTCCATTCGATCCTTCCAAAAGGCGTAGTTGTTGGCATCAAAAAGTGGTGGCTTGTTGGTGTAGGCTCCGGTTGTGGGGTAGCTTTCATTGGTAGCCATGGATCTTTCCTCTTTACTCGCAATAAGAAACAAGCTTGCCAAAGAGTTTGACTCTGATACCACTTGTTAGTCCAAGTGGCTACGAAAATCTAGAGGGTGGTGAATAGATTTTCATGATTTTCTAATTTACACTCTCTTTTTTGAATATGAAGATTGTGAAGAAGTAGAAGTGCAAAAATATAAACAACACAAAATGATTTAGAAAGCTTCAACCCTCACAGGGCCTATGTGTTCTACCACCCGGTATGTTCAAATAGATACCAAACTATTACAAGCTTTACCTTGAAGAGTACCACACTCTTATTACAACACCACCTATGAAGATCACTAAAACCTTCTTACAACAATGAATAACACCAAACTCTTCAACACCTAGAAAATCAACCAATTGTGTTCTTACCACAAGAACACTTAACAAGTATATCTTATTTTGGATGATTTGAAGCAATCAAGATTACAACTCAAATGATGTATACAACTTTGAAAGTGCAAGTGTAATCAAGAAAGAATAGCCTAATAAGCAAAATGTGAAAGTGATAAGCTTGGGCTTTTACAACAAGTATGTTGAAAGTGAAGAACAAAGAAGTTTGCTGATTTTTGCATGTTGCTTGTGTTGTGTTGTTGTGTTTTGATCCTTCGAGCCTTCATGTATTTATAGGATAGCTCCTAGATTTAATCACCAGTATAGGCTCCTCCTAAATGAGTGATTTCTGCAAAAGAAATGTCAAAAATTCAAGAAATAGTTGTTTGAAGCAAAAGCCATAATTTCATGAAAAGTTGTCTGCTGCAACAGATAGTTTCTGCTAATAAAACACTAGGGCGACCGGTCACCCTCTAACAAATTCGAAATAAAAAAGATGTTAAACAATATTTAAACACGGGATTCCTTGGAGGGGGACCGGTTGACTGCATAGGGCGACCCATCGCCTAGGGGGTGCGACCGGTCCCTTTCGAAACAGAGAATTTGCTGAGAAGATTTGCAATTCCTAGGCACCGGTCGACCTACCGGTCACCCTTCCCTGTGTAATCCCACTGTATGTTCTCTGTTTTGTGAAACTTTCAGGTATGGGTTGCCCTATAGGGTGACCGGTCGACCTAAGTATAGAGAAATTGTCCGGTTTTTGTCAAAAAATAAAGTTCAAGAAGTACTTCAAAAACTTAGTAAAATCATTGAAAACTATGGAAATCGTGTCTCGAGGATCCTGGGCCGACATTCCACAAGATACATCAAACCATCAAGACGATACTCAAGCACGTGCAAAAATAAAAATATCACTCGAAAATCCTCGAGATATAAACGGGCTTCTCTTAAATTGCATTTTAAAGTTATTTTTGTGGTTTCATTCCCTGAAATTTTACAATATTTTTCCTTTGCTACCTGATCGGCTTGTGATCAGGACGTTTTCCTTTCTTTTTATATATTTCTATTTATTTAAAAATAAATGTATATAGAGAAGGTAATAAGGTTGCAGATCACCTTGTTGCCTAAGACAGACTAGTGTTGGTTTGGTTGAGTACACTGTACACAAATGAGTCTCTCCCACATGTGATTAAGAGTTTTGCTAGAATAGATCTATTAAGTTTACCATTATTTAGAAATAGCCGAATGATTTAAGCTTGTAACATTTTGTAAATCCACATTTTGTAGATCAATTAGGTTCACCATTGCAATTTCCTTTTTTCTTGAGGGGAATTTGCGAAAATGCCACTTTTTTTACAATATTTTTTGGAAAAATACCACCCAACTTAAATCCTTTAAATTATACCCCCTCACTCCTGTGAAATGTCCAACATACCCCTTAATAAAGAAAAGGACTTCAATCAATCCCTTTCCCTCCCATTCTCACGTGTCTGAGGAAGAAAAAAATAAAAGTACAACAGTTACACTCTCAACCTCTCTATCTCTTTCCCGTCTTTGCTCCTAAAACTGTTCCTACGATTCTGAATTTTTTCTGGCGTCTTGATTGTATTCTGTCTAGCGTTGCCTCTGTTGGATCTCCCTCTGCGTCGCGCTCAGTATCGTGGTCACATTCCACTTGGGAATGACTTCTAATCCTCTTCCGACCGGACTTCCGACATCGACCGCTTGTCTGCTTTTTCTCTTTTGGGCGTCCATTGTGAAGTACATTTCCCGGTAATTTCGATTTTGGCTATCTTGTTCTTCAAATCTAGGGTTTTTGTTGCATTTTTGTATTTTTTTTGTACTTTTTTTTCTTCAGAAAATGTATTGTAGTATGCTTCAAGTTTTCATCTTTGGTAAGCTTTTTGGACTTTCATGGGTTTAGAGTTGCTGGGTTTGGGTGAAAGATCTCTACATTTTTTCCAAAAATAATGTTAAGCAATTTTGGTGTTTTTGGTCGTTTTCATGGGTTATGGGTCATTTTGAAAGCATGATAGTATTATCTTGAAGTTTTATTTTTGATGTTTATCAGTTGGTTAGGTTTGATTTTGGATGTTGTTTGCCTTTTTCGACCTCTGTTAGTTATGTTCCTTTAATTTCCTGTTGTATGTATGCATTTAATGCCATTCACCATGTTTTCAACTAGATTACAACCATTGTATCGACCATTGTCTATTTTTTCGACTATGTATTCGACCAACTTTCGACTACTATTTCGACCTAATGTATTGTTTTGGTGTAAAACAAGGATAAAATGGCTCTCGTTCCAATTGAGAAAGATCGGTTTAAAGGGAAGCTCTCCTGTAGGTCTTGTTTCAATGCGATGGATCTGATTAGAGCGCAGTTGAAGGGGGATAATATTAATAAATTCAAGAGGTCGTGGTTAAGATATTTCCTTGAAACAAATACAATATAGTTCCAGGGACAGCTTGTGTTACAATTGCTTTTCCAACAAGACAGTGGTCTTTCCACGGACAAGATTGTCTTTCACATAAACAATAAGGAGTATGTGTTTAGGCCATAAGAATCTGCTTTGATAATTGGCCTTGAATTTGGCCCTAAACCACCAATTCAATCAGAGCCCGAGATTTTGAATTTTTTTTTTTGGTAAAAACAAGGGCAGTGCGCATTTGTCGGACATAGTAATTCAAAGAATATGCAGTTAAGGAGAAAGGCAAAGGAAAAACTCAAATTGACCCTTTATATGTGTTGTACGGGGTTATGTTGGGCTCTAGGCCTTCAATGCATATCCATGGGGCCGCATTGCCTATGAATTCTTAGTGTCTGATATCAGATCATGCATGTCCGACATAGTAGAAAACTTTTTGGAAGAGAAAGGAAAAGAAAAAGGATCACAATATGGAGAAGTTCGATGTCTCCGGTTTCACACATGTTTTACAAGTTTGGGCATACGAAGTGATGCCCGATGTTGGTAAACTGTGTGCGAAACGTGTGTCGGGTTTTTCTGATGCAACTCCCCGGATGCTACGCTGGAAAGCCGAAGATGCCCCCACCACTGAGTCATTGAAAAAAATGTTTTGTCCTAATTTGAAGTCCTGGTGATCGTGTTGCCGAACGTGTAACTTTTTTCAGTTTTATTTATTATTTATTATTAAATATTTTACTAGTGATTTGATTTGAATATTGTACTTATTTAAATATTGATTTTATGATTTGAACACAGGTCAATGTGGCCAATAGATAGAAGCCTTCTCGTGCTGAAAAGAGCTCTGGCTACTTCAAAAGTGTAGCAAAGTGGCAACAAGAAGTGGTGGTAGTCGTTTCACATGATGAAAATGTGGATGTTGAGGCAGAGACACCACGAAGGATGAAAACACGGGAAGAAAGAACCAAAAAAAAGCACGATGTGGATGCTGGAAAGCAATCTGTGCATGTAAGTGATTCAAACATCTTTTAAAATATATTTTTTTTGGTAATTAATTTGAATCTGAAAATATATTTTTCATGTATGTGTTTCAGGAACTTTTTGATCTCAATTAAATTGAAAAAATAAGCAAAACAATTGACAAGCTTGAGGAGGAAATGGTGACACTTAAATCAATGTTGTCAGTCAGTGATGGAGAAGGTCGGTTGTAAGGTTGTTGAGAATGATGATGAAGAAGATGGAGAGGAAAGTGTTGGAGAGATTGAAGATGGGAAAGATGAGAGTGTTGGAGGAGTGAAGGAAAATGTTGGAGGAGTGGAGGAGAGTGTTGGAGGAGATGATAGTGATTATGAGGGAGAGGAGAGTGTTGGGGAGATGAAAGTGATGATGATGCAGAAGAAGAAAATGATGAGGCAGAGAAAAGTGATGAGGGACAGGAAAGTGAGGGGGAACATGAAAGTGATGATGGGGAGAGAAGATAGTTGGTGGAGAGAAGAGTGACAGGGTAGAAGAGAGTGGCAGGGGAGATGAGACTACTCGAGGCCAAGCAGATGAGTCTGTGAAAGACATAACCCCAGTAGTAGCCGACCCCAAAAATAACCAAGCGGTCGACCAAATTATCGAACGAGTGATGGTCGAATTAGTCTCCAACCATCCAAATGACCAAGAAATCGATTAAGGTATGGTCGAGATGGTTTCCGACCATCAATACGACCATTCTTTTGAACCTAGCTTGATGGTCGAATTAGGAACTGACCCTAAAAACGGCCAACCTCACCAATTTGTCGACCCTTTGGTGGGCGAAAAAGAGGGCCACCAAAGTATGGACCTTGTCCCCATCCCTATGGTGGCCGAAGAAGATGCCCCCTCTTTCTATACTCGCCAGCAATTACAAGTCGAAGAAGTTACCCCCGTATTTCCCTTGCCTTTATCCGTCCACCCGCCTGATCCAGAAGATGTGTACAACCCTTATCCTGACCCATATACGGAAATTAAGAAAAATTTGTTCGGTGATTCAGATTTTGTGGATCCCCCGCTTTGCAAAATAGGCCAAACATGAAAAATAAAGGGTCCAAAGGGGAAGTCACCGTATACCAATCCCAACCATCACATTTCCCTAGAAAAAAAGAAGAGAGAGACTCAGAAAAGGGTTGTCGAGGAACAACCTACGCAAACTGTTGGTGGTCGGTATGATCCTTCTGCAAACTATCCGGTTGACAAGCTACAATCTTTCAATCAGTGGTGGGCCACGACTCAGGACATAGTAACCCCTATTGCACCACTATCTTTTGATGCTGCTTGGGTGGTTTTCCCTTCTTGGTTTACCTCACTAATCACACCGAGAGCATGACTCAACAATGCGGTATGTTTTTTTTTATTTTTCTTGTACATTTTACTGCCATATAAATTAAGTATAACATCGTAATTTTGTTATTCAATGCAGAATCTAGATGCATTGACTTATCTATTGCTTTTTAAGAGGAACATTGCGCCACATGCTTTCTTGCCTCGCTGGACTTGCACTGATGCATTATTTTGGGTACCCAATTTTTCTTTTTTTTTTTGGTAATCATCTTAGTTATTTCTCTTATTTGTGTAGTCATCTCAATTTTTTTTTTTGCATGCCATCAGCAAAGAAGCATTTTTCTGGGGAAACGATTAATATCTACTCAAAAAAAGAATGAAGAAATGGATATCCAGCACGAAGGGGGAACAATTTGCAATATGTCTCTGGTCAGTACCCCAAAGAGCTAGGGTCGAATTGGGCAGAATGTGACAAAATATATGGAGTGGCTCATGTTTTTGGAAATCATTAGGTATTATATGAGCTGGACTTCAGCGTGTGCACGATAACGGTGTATGACTCCTTGTCCAATACTACGACGGTTGCAAAGACAAAAAAGGAATTTGTTCCATTGGCTCGGACACTTCCCACAATATGCAAGATGGGAAATGTTTAGGACAACCGAAAAGTACCCGAGGATATCCATGCTGATTGGAAGATTGCAAGGATAGAGCACTCTCCGCAGCAAACAAATGGTAGTGACTGTGGAGTTATGGCCATAAAATTCATGGAGGCATCGGCAGCGGGTAGAAGTGTGGCTGAAATCGATCCTAGGATGACCATCCAATTTAGGCAAAGATTTTGTTCAGAACTTTTCAACAGTGAAGATATTGTTATCTAGTAGCATGTTGTATGTTGACATTATTATCTATTATCAACAGGTTGTATTAGTAGCACTTTGGTATGAAGTTGTAGTATGTTGTGTTGACAATGGTATCTAATGATAGTATGTTGTAAGTATTAGCACATTTGTATGAAATTGTAGTCTGTTGTATGTTTTCAAATAATTTCTATTGCTACAGCAAACAGTTGCATAGGAATAGAGAAACTGACTAAAAGACAACAATATTGGTACAACATTGTTAAAGTTACAAGAACAAATATAGACGACCACAACTTACCACCACAATCACGACTAGCACAACGACTGTAAAACGCCCAATACATAGAAACAACTACACCCCCACTGGTTAAACAACCCATAAGTTCCACGACCCTAAGTCGACCATGTTGCCGACTGTGTAATCGACCATTATCATCCCCACCACTGAACTAATCATTTATAGGAACTGGGTTTTTGCATGTCCTACGATTATGGCCAGTCTTTTTGCAATGTTTGCATTTTTTGGCTACCAATTCCTCCCCTTGGGATGCTATCCTAACTTTTTGTGGCCTACCGCTTGGTCTGCGCATAATAGGAGCCAAAATGATCATGTTGGATACTTTCTCTGGAGTTTTCCAATAATCCTCATGTCCGACAGGATATATCAGCTCTGCATATGCTTGTACCAAATATTCAGATGTCTAATATGGGGATGCCATTCCAAACTTCGGAAAATTAATTTTTGAAGCCGCTGCCAAAGCATGAGAACATGCCATTTGATCAAGCTGGAATCTCCGGCATGTGCAAGTCTTTCTGTTCAAGTCAACAACTGCATTTTTATGACCATCTAGTACTTCATACGCATAATGATGTAGTGTTCGGACATTGAACCTCCGAGCCAACTCGTTGCGCTTTAGCACTCGTTTCTCAGCCCATGTTGTGAGAGGACCATTCATCTTACAAGTAACATCACGATGTTTGGTAAACCAATCTGACAACTTTGTGACTATTGTATCCAAAAGTTACACAGGGGGTACTCTCTCACATTTCTAAGAACCTAGTTCATACTCTCAGCGGTGTTAGTAGTCATGATACTATATCGCCGTCCAAGAAAGTACACACGAGCCAACTGTTCCACCTTAGCATCACAAGTAATATAGTAGTAGGCTTCCTTATCTACAACTAAGATCTGATTCATACAAGAGTTATGTAATGCCTCGTCATAAGTCTTAGCCACACAGAATAACAATGTAGGAACGTCGACTTTTTAAACTTTGCTACAAAATTCCGTCTCAAGGGATACATGCAAACTCCATGATGTGCATTTGGGAACACATCTTCAACTCCCTTCTGGATGGTCACATGCCTATCGGATATGATAACAAGGTCAGCAATATGACCAATGTTCGCATACAGTTATTCAAAGAACCAGTTCCATGACTCATTATTTTCAGAATCAACAATGGCAAAGGACAATGGATAAATCTGTTTGTTCCCATCCATTCCGGTAGCTATAAGCAACACACCTCGATACTTTCCTTTCCAACGTGTTTCATCAATAGCTAAAACATGACGAATAGCAGTCCAAAACCCACGTAATGATTGGCCAAGGCACATGTAACAGTATTTGAAATGCCCATCTCCATCTGTTTCAATATGCATAATAGTGCTGGGGTTCACTCCCTTCAGTCTATGAAAATAGGCAGACAACTTCTTAAATGAGTCATCAGGTGTCCCTCTAACTAGTTTCAATGCCTCTTTCCTGGCCCTCCATGCTTTGTCGTACCCTATTTCAGCCCTGAGTGATTGCTTCAATTCACTAATCACCGCCGCCGGTGGATATACATGAGTAGGACTCTTGAACCTATATTTAATGAGATCACCCAACATCTTTGATTTAGAATTACGGTGTTGGTGGTTCATTAAGTCCACCGAGCACGTGTGGATGTTATTGTACTTCTCATAGTCCAGATATTGCCAACACTCAGTTTGCTTGCACGTAGTCTCCATTGGCATTTCTCATCAGTGCAGACGTCAATGAATCTGTTTTTCATCATATAAATTATTTGCAATTGCCGAATTATCTCATCATTGCTTTAAAACACTTGATCCACGTGCAGATCATTATCAACTGAAATGGAGTTAGATGTTGTATTTGGGGTTGCCGCCTCGCTACCAACGTAACTATGGCCGTTCCAACAGAATTTTTCAATGGCTTGCGGGTACAATTCTGAAACTGACTTGGTCCATCTTCATACCCAGCATCAATGGCAGTTTGGTTCAATGGTGGAGATAATCCATTTTCTTGTGTAGGAACATCATTGACAGGCTCGGGATGGAGATGCAACAGGGGGCTATTCCCCATTAGGTCCGCTCAATCTATAGAAAGTGTCAGCCAGGTCATTATAGAAAAATGGGTCTGTTTCTTCTAATTCAGCCTCTAATTCATAGTCGTAGAAATGTTCAACATCGTCATTATCATCTGGACGAGTGTCGTTATTCAAATTAATGATTGTGCCTTGTTGACACACAACACGGGGAGGGTCAACTGCTGGTTCATGTAATACACGATGTTCAGGTATTTACATGTATGAAATGTGGTTGAGTTTCTGGAACTACACTGCCTATGGGAGCAACACCTTCTGCAAAATGGTTACTGCTTTCTGACTCATTTTGTTTTTTGATTTGTTAGATACTTGGTTGTCCCTCAACTTTGTTACCAAGAAAAGTATAGCAGACAAAAACTCGTCTGTGTTCACACGAATCAACAACTGCACATCATCTTCATCTATTACGAGATATGATGGCAATGAATCTTTACATTGGTATGTTAGCCAACTTGTCATCTGAATATCAAAATCATCCCCACTCACTTTGGTGACTAGATATACATTTTCTAATAATTGAGAGAAGGTGACATCGGAAGGGACAATCACGTGATTTTGCCAAAATCGACCTAATTCCATAATTTAATCACATATTCAGCTTCCACGAGATTACATTTGCTAAAATTCAAACAATTACACATTATCCACTACATAACCCGAACTACATTGAGTATTTACATTTGTTTAGAAATGAAAAATAACTAAAATAACCGCAAACATTAGTCGAAAAATATTACTAAACCTCTTTCCATATTTCGACCTAATCTAGTGGAAAATTGGAACTCAAACACCTCGGCTCGAAACAAATCAGCAGCTCCAAAAAAACGCGAAAAAAAATCACAAAAACGCACTGCTTTCGGTCCAATAAAATCTCTGCTCGACCGCTGCCGTCAAATTAGCAGACACGGGAACAATGTCATCCACCATCGCCGGAAAATGCTGAAATTTGGGAGAAAATGGGAGCTGATGGAGTTGAGAAATGAAGAACTATGGTCAACTAAGTTTTTTTAGGAGGGAAGAACAACATTTGGGAAAAAATAAAAAAATTGAGCTTAAGGGGTATCTTGGACATTTCAGAGGGGTTAAAGAGGGATATAATTTAAAAAATTTAGGTTAGATGACATTTTTCCAAAAAAATTGTAAAGAAATGACATTTTTTCAAATTCCCCTTTTCATGAAACCATTACCAATTTTTCTGATTATAATTAGGAAACGTTGATAATAATGACTGCTAACACGGACAAAAATATCCAGCCCCAAAATGTTTAATCAAGTTATCACATCTTTATATAAAGGGAGGAGGCTCATTCTATGTATCCTATAGGATTAGACAGTAGAAACAGGTGCTAGATTTCCAGTGCCAGTGGGGTGGTACATATTTTCTTTCTCCAAAAAAAGAAAACATTTGTACCACCACCATTTGCCTATTCCCACATTTTCTCAGTTAATTTCCGGCTTCTTTTGAGAAAAAGAACAGAGAATTCACATGGATGACTTAATGAACTCATGGTTTTCTGAACAGGTAAACTTGTCAATGAACAATGGCGACATTGATAACACACATTGCTATTTTTCTGTTTTTAGTACCACTTATTCAAATAATTAATTGGTTAAAAAAAAAAAGAAAATTCAAGTGATTAATTATGTTACAGGGACTTGATGATTCAATCATGATGGATCAATGTGATTTCATAAATGAAGAATTTGCTGCCATACTAAGAGACGACTTTCCCGACACCATTTTCTCGTCATCGGAATCTTTGATTGATGTTCCAACTGAACCACTTCAACCGCGGCCCAAACAGAGGAAATCGGGCCTTGATCGGGTTCCGTCCATTCTTGTGGTTCTCAATTTCGGGTCTCCTGAAAATCCTGGGCAGGTAAATTCCAGGGGATTAAATAATTCTGAGGAAGAGGCGGCAGTTTCTGACGGCGGCTTCATGGCTCCAGGCTCAGAGCCGAGAAAGAGAGTAAGCCGAGTAAGGGCAGCATCGCAAGCTTATGATCACATAGCTGCGGAGAGAAAGCGGCGCGAGCTGCTTAGCCAGCGATTTGCGACTCTTTCAGCCATGGTTCCTGGCCTCACTAAGGTACTTAATAAATGAACCTTTGTTGTTTTGCACCGAGCCATGGATAAAAGGTGATTATCAGCTTTTGGCCGGAAAAAATAGGTTTTAGTGTTTTTAAATGTTAACTTATGTATAATTTAATCATAATCTAAAAGCAGGAAAGATGTGATTTACATTTCTGATTCTGCTTCGTTTACACTTCTAGACATAAATAGAACACTTTTATAATTTATTAGCCAAACATTGTAACTTATTCAACTTTAAGTTTTTATTTGCAAACACGGCTAACTTTATATTGTCATCTAACTTTTTCTTTTACTGTAATAAATTATTTCTTAAAAGTATAAATTAACAGTACATTATGTCATCCCGAATTTCATTACTCTGGGCCAAGCCTGAAGTTAAAGTAGAATTTCTCCAACAAATATTGACATGAATTTTTACAGATGGACAAAACTTCTGTACTGAAAGATGCCATCAAATATTTGAACCACCTCCAAGAAAGAGTGAAAACACTCGAGGAACAAGCAACAAAACAGACTATGGAATCATTGGTGCTTGTAAAAAAATCACATCAGATCATGGAACCAGACAATAATGAGTGCTCCGAGGAGCAGCCACTGCCAGAAATCGAAGCTAGGCTCTGTAATAACCACATTCTTTTCAGAATCCAGTGTGAGAAAATGAAGGGTGTTGTGGTAAAATTACTTGGCCTAGTTGAGAAGCTCAACCTAAGTGTTGTTAGCACTAATGTCCTGCCATTTGGAAATCTTGCCCTTGATATTACCATTATTGCTGAGGTAATCTTCAATTATTATGTACTTATATATAATTTTTTTTTATAGATCCGTTGGATTTTTGGCCTTCCTTACAGCTTGGAGTTGGCAAAATTGTTTTTTTAGTCCACTAACTGGACGACTTGAGAGATTTAGTCAATACTTTTAAAATTTTTTGAAATTAGTCCACTAAGTGGCAAAAATTCGGATTTTTAGTCCAGTGACCTGCAATAGCAGGTCACAATCCTATGTGGATTTTTTTTTTTTTTTTGCTTTTTTTCTTGCCTCAAAATATGAATTATTTTTGTTGATGTGGCATTTTGGAGGGAAAAAATATTATTTTCAATGTAAATTAGGTAAAAATATAATATTCATTATGAATAAAATAAAAATAATTTGCAGAATATATTTAATTTTTTTATTAGTCGAAAAACACAAAATATTTTTTTAAAAAAAAATTGATGAAAAATAAGAATAATGTTAATATAATTTAAATATTTTGATTTAATAAATATATTCAAAATATTTTAAAATTTATTAATTTGAAAAACAAAAATAATGTTAATATTTAAATTATTTGTTAATTTGAAAAACGGAAAAATAATTTTAAAAAATCCATGAAAAACAAAAATAATGTTAATAAAATTTAAGATATTTTAATTGGAGAAATATATTCGAAATTATAAAATAAAAAATTATTTATATCATATGTTTAAATTATAAATTATTTAATTGTATAAATAACATTTTATATTTACAATTAAAGAGAAATCATTAAATTGTTTTATACAGTTTTTTAAAATTTAAATATCTTTTATGCAGATTTTTTGTAATTAAATAGTTTTTGTACAATTTTTTAAAATTTACATAGTTTTTTATACTTTTTTTTTATAATTCAAAGTTTTTTATACAACTTTTTTAAAAAATTTCTTGAAAAATAAGAATAATGTTAATAAATTTTAAAATATTTTGAATATATTTATTAAATCAAAATATTTAAATTATATTAACATTATTCTTATTTTTCATCAATTTTTTTTTAAAAAAATATTTTGTGTTTTTCGACTAATAAAAAAATTAAATATATTCTGCAAATTATTTTTATTTTATTCATAATGAATATTATATTTTTACCTAATTTACATTGAAAATAATATTTTTTCCTCCAAAATGCCACATCAACAAAAACAATTCATATTTTGAGGCAAGAAAAAAAGCAAAAAGAAAAAAAAATTCCACATAGGATTGTGACCTGCACTAAAAATCCGAATTTTTGCCACTTAGTGGACTAATTTCAAAAAATTTTAAAAGTGTGGACTAAATCTCTCAAGTCGTCCACTTAGTGGACTAAAAAAACATTTTTGCCGCTTGGAGTTCGTCCCAGCGCTAGACCCCTCCTCCAGTTCAAGAACTTTAGGCCAGATACTAGCTTTGTTCTTCGTTGCAAAAATGTTTTTCATCATGTGTTTCAAAAACATGTTTTTTAGCTTATTTTTGAGTTCAAATGTACACTTTGTCCTTTTTTTATTTTTGGGAACGGGTACATAACTTGGTATCGATTTGAAAAATGGCCAAGTACCTCACCAAAGAATACACAAAAGGTATGACTGTCAGTTTTTAGTCAAATTGGCTAAAAACATGTTTTTGAAAACACGGGCAATATTGGCCTATTACCACTTTTTTATAATTGAAAATTTGTCACGTTTTCTATTTTCACTTATACGGAGTAATACAGGAATGTTGTGTTTTATCCTGCAGATGGAGAAAGAATCCAGCGTGGTGCTAAACGACATTGTAAAAGTTCTTCATTCTGCTCTCCAGCGTATTGGTTAAATATTAGTGCAATTTTGACCATGACTTCTTTTTTCTTCTTTCTGTTTTCACATTTGCAGCAATAAGAAGCTTTTATGTTTACGCCTAAAGAATTTCTATGCTGGTCGACCCTTCGATACAGTTTTTGCTCTTTGAATAAAATTAAGAAATTCTGGTTGCTCTTTGAAGGGATATAATGAATGTTTCTGTATGAGAAACCAAGAAAATTCCAACGGAAAAATCCATTGGAATTTGGCCAGTTTCCATTGGACTTATCGGTTCCAACGGAAATTCCAACAAAAAATACACCATTGGTAAATTGGCTATTGGAATGACAAAATTCCAACGACAAATATTTCAATGGTATTTATCCATTGAAATATTCATCCGATGGAAAAAACCTATAACGATTTTTTCAACAGACGGACTTATACTGTTGGAATTTAGTCCAACTGTAAATTCCAATGGTATATTTATTGGAATATATAATCATTGGAAAAAATCCCAACGGTTATTCCAACAGAGTTTTACAATTGGAATTTAGCGCAATGGTAATTCCATTTTTTTCCAACAGAGTTATATCATTGGAATTTAGCTTAATGGTAATTTCTTTGTTTCCAACAGAGTTATACCATTGGAATTTAGCCCGATGGCAATTCCAACAGTATATATCCGTTGGAATATTCAATCATTTCATCTTATACTAATATTTTTAACTTATCAGGGGGTTACCCATCATCAAGTTGTCCTCAATCAAGCACGCTAAACTATTTAGTTTCAATATGATTGACTCCAAAAAAGAAGATATATTTTATCTATATGAATAATATTATCAAATCTGTTAACCTCTATTGAAATTTTCCGTAGTATTGGAATGTCCAATGTAATTTTCCAGCAACATGTTGTAACATTAGATTATCCGTTGAAATTTTAAAAACTCCAATGGAAATTCCAACAATTAACTCCAATATTTTGTTTATTGTTGGAATTTTTGTTGGAATTTTCCAATTGTATGCTTTAGCGATGAAATTTTTATTGGAATTTTTAATATTCCAACAAAGTATTTTCAATGGATTATTCCAACAGTTTTATTATTGTTGGAATTACTGGAATTTTCCAACGGTTTATTGTGGGGTTGGAATTTCTGTTGGAATTTTTTAAATTCCAACAGTAAAATTCCAACAGAAATTTCAACGGTATATACCATGAGATTTGTTTATCGTTGGAGTTTTCATTGGAATTTTCCAACAGTACGGCTCCATACGGAATAATTTGAGGAATGCTGGGTGGATTAAAGTGAATACTGATGGTAGTGCTTCAGGTGCACCGGAACGTCTTACTGCGTCTGGGGTTTTCGAATTGCAGAGGCTTCTTTCGGTTTGTTTTGTGGATTGCTGCGGAGTTGGTTACACATTTGTGGCGGAGTTGACGGCGGCTATTTGGCTATGCATTTATTAAGGGCTGGCGGCAATTTTGGCTTGAGTCGGATTCTTCTAACCCTAAAGCGATCCTCTTCAGTCCTTTGGCGGCACTTACGTAAATGGTAGTATACTAGCTCTTCACTTGGTTTCTCAAATGGAATTGGTGATCTCGCACATTTACCGAGAAGGCAATCGTGTGGCAAATTTTCTAAGTAAGACATCGGAGTAGAGACATGGGGGGGGGGAGTTCCTCCACCGGATATTGTGTCCCTTCTCAAGGAGGATTATGTTGGACAGTCGACTTACAAATTTGTTAAATAATACGTCCACTAGTTTCTTGTTCTTCTTCTTTCCGGACATTTTATTATGTTTTATGGGGGTATTATTTTTCCTTCCAAGGGTTTTCTCCATAAGGGTGGGTTTTACCTTGGAAGGTTTTGACGAGGCCCCAAATATTTAGTTATCTGGTCGGTTTGTGATCAGTATGCTTTTTTTTTTCTGGTTTTCATTTCGGTTTTTGCTATCGGGTCGACTTGTGACCAAAACTACTTTTGTATTTTTTTAATATATATTTGATTGATTAAAAAAATAAAAAAAAGCACTTTCGTATACTATTAGACAGTGGAAAGTACGGTGTAGTAATACTCATCGACAAAATGTGCGAGGATTTTCAGAGCCAAGGATGTTCAGCTCTCTAAAATAAAATCATCAAATATAACCTACTTTACAACATACAAGTTCATTCACATTTAACATCCAAACATAAAAATGCATACAAATGCGGCCATATTGGAATAAATAGATAAGTGTATTCATTGTTCAATATAATTGATGGGTAAAATCGTGTTTTCATTATTTTCAATTTATTTTATTATTTAAATTACCAAATTAATTATTTATATGCTCAAAATCATCATTTATTAGGTCTAAATATTAACAACTAACTCATGAGGCTAAGTCATTATTCCAAATCATGAGGTTCAAATGGCCCACGAGGCTCGACGTCTCGAGTATAAATAGTCCATCTTCATTCAATTATAAGTAAGCTGATGAATTTACTTATTATTCTCTGTTTTGTATTTCACTCACGACCGTTGTTGACTTAGAAGGTGTTCTACGCTTATTTAAAAGATCTTATAAGCTCCTGCACTATAAGATGTTTTTAGAATTTATAACATTTTAGATCTTATTTTAAGAATAAATTGTTGAAGTATTTAGATAAAATAAGATGGTGTAGCTTTTAAGATGTTAATAGTGACAATTTTGTAATAGTCAAAATTTTAATGGATGTGGTTGAAATAAGATGTTATTTTGAAAAAAAAAATGGAATTTCCCATACTTTTTTAACAACTGTATGTTTGTGTTGCAGGGCATGTTCCCTAATAAGAAGTTTACAACTCATAGAACTTCCCAAGACTTCACATAACCTTCCTAGATCTGGAATGGCATTTGTTATTTGAGTCACCTCAACTATTGGACACACTTGGACTTAGATTATTGGACTGTATCAGACCAACTACCTTGACTTAGAGCGATATGTACTTTTAGACAACATCAATAATATATATTCAAAATTTTGCAAAAGTCGTAAGTTTATATATATGTTGTTTTCCTATAATACTATTCTGGATTCTTGATTGTACAATTTGTGTTTCATCTCCCATTTCAAGAATCATTAGTACATGTCAAGTGTTCATCGATGATGTCGTGAATTTAGGATAGCATACCATGATTCAGTACTACTTGCCCCTTTGTTTTGTTGTTTTGTTGTTTGTATAATTGTATCCTTTTCCAGGGGACTAAATAATCAAATGTTGTTTGGGGTCCAAAACCTGTCACCTGAGAGTGCATCCAATATGTTGGATGGGGTTATTAATTTGGACAGACATAGCCTCTGCATGCTGAATCTATGCCCTGCGCGCCAATAAGTTTGATGCAGTGTTTAAGCATTCCATTATTCATGTGCGTGCAGATCAGCAGATATGTACCAGTGTTTTGTGTGTTTGTGCGCGCCCATGTGGACAGAGAAGGACAGATGAAATCAGTGAAATGCTGGAACCGATGAGGCTGGAATTGAGTTCTGACAGCAGAAATCCTGCTACTTTGGTCTTACATTAATGTCAAACTAATACAGATTTTTTTTTTTTTTTTTTTTGGGTTAAAACCAAAATCTAATCCAAATGAAACTTGGATAAAGCTGAGATTGTCCCTCATATGTTTTTATTTCACTAATCACTTCAAAAGATCTAAAAATAGTATACATCTCATTAATAAATGAGTTTTGTCTCCTTGATGGGTGGTATTCTGTCCCATATAATGTTGTAAAAATTGGGCCTAGGTGGCCGTTTAGGCGCTAGACGCCCTTAGGCCGAACCAATTTTGTCCAAACCGGTAGAAAAAAACATTTCGGCCAAAAATCGTAAGCGGCATAGGCGGCCAAAAGTCGAGCCTAGACACTTGTCTAGGCGGCCAAAAAATGGTCAAAACTAAAATACAAATTAAAAAATAGTATTGTTCCTAGGTGCCAAACTACCACCCGACTAGCGCCTAGCTAGCGATTTCTGCAACCTTAATCTCATATGGTGTCAGTTCACAAGATCCAGTTGTTATGGTGTAGTTCAGATCCAATCTATTTTGATGGGCTTCCTTGGACATGTGTGATCAATCTAAGATCAAATCCATTGGTACGAGATTTGTCAAACAATTTGAACTTTTTGGTTATACTTATACCTGTTCTCATCTAAGTTAGTTTTATTATTGTACATCCGACAGATCCATCTGATAAATTTTATTTATCATATTTGGCTGTTTTGATTGGTTGTTCGTTATCAGTCAATGTTGGCTCTTTTCAGCAATTGTAATGAAATTTCGTATTTTATTCAAAAAAGCAAAGAAACTTGAGGAATTTGAAATCCGATGTATGTTAAAATCCACATGTATGTATGTATTCTTAGTTTCAAACTATCTGATGTTATTAGTTTATTTCATCTTCTATAATTTCAACTTTAGAAAGTTCACAGTTCATATAATATTATATAGTTGTTATACTAGAATTAAATATTGTTATTAGATATGTTTAGAATGTCAGTTTAGTTATCAATATTTCAAAAATTAGTACAAGTTATAACTATTCAAAAGTTTGTTTCGTTAATTAATCAATATACGAAGTAAGTATATAAATTATCGTCCGTCAGTGTGACGGTCCAATGGCTATGCCCCGTCCTTCCGGGTCCTTACAAAGCCATTTTTACGGGGTCGGATATATAGAAGTGGACAATGACGAAATATCCAAATGTTTTGGGTCCAGCCCTCAGGCTTCAGTTTTCCTGTGATGGAAATGATCACTTCCCGTCTTTCAATGACTTGGGGGGAAGTGTGAACCTGTGCCAATTTCAGAAAGACAGAGTAGCTAAATACATGACACAATGAAATATCTATGTTACCAGGCCACATAATTTGAAGATCAAACATTATAAATAAATATATAGTCATCACTCTTAGGTTTCAGTGGGGAAAAAAGAGGAGGGGAAATGAAATTTTACAGCGGTGATGAATTCGGTATGATGCTATGATAACTTAAGATAATAAGATTGCGTTTGGATGGTGATTTGTGTGAATAAATTTTGACTAAATTTTACAATTCGGTTTGGGTCCTCCCAAATTATACCTAAAAGAGTGAAGTTAGGCCAAGCATTTTATGGGTGGACACCAGAGGTAAATATTTTACCTAAAGGCCCTTCGATGCTAAACGTCAGATACATGTGTAAGGAAGTTAATAAACTAAAAAACGAGGAGACTAGCAACAAATGAGATACATGTAGCAAAGAGAAGTATTTATAGGTTTTGACTTCATAGGTCATATGTCCAAGTTCGGCTTGGTCCACCTGGCAGGATCCAGCAAACTTAACTGTTTTGGGTCTTGGAGCGACCCCAGTCGTGACTTCGGGTCGGGTTGTTCGCCTTATTTCTTAGCTTCACCGCAAGTGAATGGTGTAATTAATAGATAGGGTAAGCAAGGGCGATCCCACAGAGACTAATCAATTAATGCTCTAATTATTGAGATTGCAATAGCACTATTTTTATTTAGACGATCAAGTTGTGATTGTTGTTTTATAAAACTAAGAATATTTTATCATAAAATAACAAAGCAAAGAGTTACGATTAAATGATCAAGTAAATGGATGGATTCCAGGGTTATAGTTTCAGTTAATCTCCCTCTTGTTATCATATTAATCAAGCCAAAGTTATTATCTATCTTCCCTATAAGACGATCACAAAAGTAATTTATCATCTCTCTCGAGACACAATAAATACGCTAATTGAATTATCTATGCTAGCATCTCTACTCAACATAAGATAAACAACTCCCAAAAGAATATAAGATCAACAATCCTCACAAATACTCAAAGACTTCTCAATCATGCAAAGTATTCATGTCAAGTACTCAAGATCTAGTATTGAAACTCATCTCTCGAATTATAAATCAACACATCAAACATGCTAAATCATTGGCCATATGATAAAACAAGTAATAAAGCAAAGTATTCAAATATGGTTCGAAATAATAACTTCAATTACAATTAAACATCAAACAAGAGTCAATTAACCTAATCCCAACCCCGAAATCACAAGATGTTTAGCCGGACTTGGGAAACGAATAATTCATAGACAAATTGTTCAGATCCATATCAAACTAGATGAAAATAAGAATACAAGGGAGTAAGAAAAATTCAGGGATATCGATGATCTCTCAATCAATCTTCAGTCCTCAAGCGTGGATGCGATCTCGACTTTTCTCTCGATTGCTCCCGTAAAAAGATGCTATTTTCTCTGCTTTCTAGGGTAAAAGTACGTGTGTCCTCTTCTGGGTCCGCCTCCTCTCTATTATAACATCCCCGGGCCAAACCTAAGTTAATACGAAGCGAAACTCTGCAAACCCGCACAAACGCAGGGTTGTGCCTATGCGCACGGGGTGCCCATGCGTCAAGTCGAACCTTCAGCTTTTCTCTCGAATAGACGGACGAGCCGTGCGTCAATGCGAACATCAATTCCTGTTGCCTTACTCACGCCCATGCGTGGCCATTTCTCGCCCGGTTCTTCTAACTTCTTCTCGGTTCAGCTCCATACTTCGCGTAATCGCCCGATTCTTGACGGTCTTATACTGCAATGCTCCGATTTGCCACAAAGGTCTCCAAATATCATTATTTTCCTGCAAAACAAGCAAAGCGCAATATCTTTTTCACAATATGAGAACACGACCCATTTAACTGAGTTAATGCATGTTTATCAACTCATTATAGCCAAAATCATGCCCAAAATACATGCAAAACTCACATTAAACAAACCCCCAAACTTAAACTATTGACAGTCCCAGTCAACTCTTTATAAACCAAACAAAACAGAGTGGGAGGAATGAAAAGTGCATAATCAAGAACAACACCAAGAACTCATGCTGCTTATCTATAGATATCAAGTAATGAATCAATCAAGCCTCAAACCTCTAATATAGAACAGGTTTCAATATGACCATGGCAAATGCTTTGAGTTACGACTCTTACTGATTAAGTGTATGCTCTCCTCTCAAGTGTATAGGGGATGTGTTTACACTCAAAACATTTAAATGATGATGAACTACCATAAGCTTGCAAATCGTTTCAAATCCCCACCATTAAAATGTAAGCAATTCATGAATCAAAAAGGACTTTGTCATTCGGTTGTAATGAAGGATCTTTGGTTAGAGTAGGAAAATATGGATAAAGTGACTTAAACTTGAGTATAGGTCGCAAGGGATGTGGTGTAAGGTTTAGAAGTGGGGGTTGAATAAACCTTACCAAATTTTCGAATTTAGTCTTTTTAAAATAGTTCAACAGAGTTGACTCAAATCAGATGTGTCCTTGAGGGACAACTAAATTGGCTATTCAGCTAAGTTACCCACTCAATAGACTCGATAGAGCTGTTGATAGTATAACTCGGCTGATTAAGCCAAATACTTAACTTAGTTAATTTGGTTTTATAACAGCGGAAGACTTAACACCCTTTGATTGATTTTAAACTTGTTTTAAACATTTGTTTTAGCACTTAGTTATTTATCAGTTGGATAGCAAATATTAACTAACAACAGATATAAAGTAAACATGCAGGAATGTAAATGCTGAAAGTAAATTGACACAAGTATTTTTATACTGGTTTGAAGATGGGGTAATTCTTCTAATCCATTCTTTTCCAGCTCCTGGAGGAATCCACTAAGTAACAGATCAAGTTACAAAACAGTGAACAGTCTAGAGACAGTCTTGATCACATAGCTGGCTTCTCCTGCGACTCAGCTTCTTCACGAGGCAGCTGCCTGGCTACTTCAGCTCACTTCTCAAGTTCTTGGATTTGATCACGAAGCCCTCTAATAAACTTGAAACTTGGTTCGACCTTGAACCTTTCTACAATCCTTCAACTTGGAAAGTAGACCCCTTTTTGATCTTCAAATGTTTTTCTCTTCAACTAGTTGAAGTTATCTCTCCTTCACAGCTTGTGTTGAATCGAGTTTCTTTGAGTTTTAGGCTTGAGGAATATCTTGATAAGCTTTGAGAATATGTAGGTTAATTGCTTGAATATTGCTTAAATGATCCGTGTCATTCGTAACCTTTTATCAAATGCTTCCTCAGCCTTTTATAGTGCACATTTGAAATTTTTCCGTTGAAGAGATAGGCTAGTTTCAAATGTCACTTTGTGTTCGTTGGCTTGTCTTTTCTTGGTTTGCAGCCCTTGTGATGTTGACCTTTCCTCATATTAAATGACATTTCAGCTTTGCAGGTTCTGACACAAGTAGTGTTTCCCATTGGCTCATTCCAATTTGCATAATTCTAGGCCAAACACTTTAAGACCTAGCAGCTTGACATATTACTATATCGAGTAATATTCTTGACTTTATTCCAATGGATCTAAGTTAGTTGTCTTCACTTGACTACTGCCTTTATCCAAGGTGACTTGAGTCTGCTTCAATCATAGGATTGACTCAACTATCACTTCAACTGATAGACTTGGCTCTTTAAGTTGACTTGACTGACACTTCTTACTGCTGTTCCTCAGCTGACTCTCCTTTAGTCGAGTCCTTGACTTCCTTCTAGGCAATACTCAGCTGACACACAGTAGAGTCTTCATTCCAGTCCGTAGTTGACTTCTTGTAATCTTGACTTAGCTGACTTAACTCAGCTCTTCCAGTCCTATCTATTACAATGCAGAATTACATGGAAAATGGGGTGCCAACCTCCTAGTCTAAGTTTACATGGTATCATCAAATTCTAACAAATAAATTTCCTCACAATTTCCCCCTTTTTGATGATGCCAAAACTTAAAATATACAACATAAGTAAACACCAAAAATACAAGCAGTGTAGTAACAACGAATGTATACTTTTGAATAATCATTTTATTGATCATAGCATTCTTGTCATTTACAAAACTGTTTACATCAAGTAACAGAGCTATACACAAATTCATCTATTCAACATGTATCTCAGCTAAGTTACATAGAAAATGAATATTACAGGGAAATATACAGAGCTATTACAGAAGACTTACATTAATGTATTTACAAAAAAGTAAAGTACATGAAGGAGTTCGCAGCACACTTCAACGCCTTTGTTGCTTCCTTCTTCTCTCTTCATCCTCTGCTCTCTTCCTGTCATCATCATCTCTCTTTCTCTATTTCTCCTCTTCATCTCGCTTCTTCTTTTCATAAGCTCTCGTAGCAGCAGGGTCATACCTTTTTTTCCTTTCAAGCCATTCTCTATTTGCTCTCTCATTCTCAGCTTCTTGCCTCCTTATTTCTTCAGCGTCCTTGCGTTCAACTTCAAGGTGAGCAAGGTGATCGTATCCAGCCCAGTATATGAGACCCTTCTTTTCTGGATCCACATACTCAATATCCTTTGGTCTTGGCCGTGGTTGAGAACCTCTCCCACTGCCACCATGTCTTCCCCGTCCTGACTCAGCTCCTCTTCCTCTGGGAGCATACATTGTATTGGAGCTTTTGACTTTCCAGCTAAGTGACTGCTGGAAGTTGCCTGCTATCAGCTGATTTGCACACATCCAATCCCTTCTCCCAATACAAATCTCAGGCTTGTGGAAGAGTCATATTAGGAAAATAACCTTATGCTTCTATAGTACGAAATTTTTCGAGAGATCTGGGCTCAGATCGCATCAGGCATGATAATACCTCTTGGGGGCTTAATCACTAAGATAATCCTTTCTGGCTGGAGGACCACCATACTATTTTATAATCTCCTGAACACGAGATGATTGCTTCTCAGCTACTTCCTCGAATGCAGCTTCGAGGCCCTTCCTTGTTTATTTCATGGCCAACTCAACCTTTTCTTTTCAACAGGCAGGTTTTGGTTAGCTTGCTGAAAATGGAAATTGTGACTTCACCTTGCTCCGGGGTTTCAGCATACATCAATTTCAAAGGAAGGTTTTTCGAACTTCCTTCCCCCTCAGCTTTGTCACCTCTTTTCTTTGCCTCCTCCTTCAATCCCTTTAGGGCCTCATCTTCCCACTTTTTGGCATCATCACCAAATGAAAGGGTTAGCCCAGGGAACAAACCACTCAGGAAAAAATCCAGTCGGCTGATGGTAGAATTTTGCTTTGAATCTGCAGTGGATTGGGGTTTTTGGAACTCTAACCGAGTAGCCTTCGACTCAGCTGTCACCAATTTCATCTCGACCATAAGAAAACTGAATTTTTAATTCATACTGTCCTCTAGGTGCGCAATCTCACTCAGGTGATAATGCTTGAGCAGCTCCATATCCGACTTATGTGCGGTTTCCATCCTGACCATGTACTCCTTCATCCTTTGTTGAAATTTAGAAGTATCTGCACTCCATACTAGCATTTTGGCAAATTGGGCCTTGAAGTAGTGGGCCTGCTCCGAACGCATGGCAGTCTGCTGTGCAGCCCATTCCCTTATTCGAACACTGATCCCTCTCAAATCAGCAGTGAGGGTTGCATCCCGATTGTCCAGATGTATATCCAGAGATGTCTGGTGGCGTTCCATCTTCTCAATATCCTCACAGATATTCTTAAAGGCTTCATGGAACTCTGCTATCGGATTTGAATCAGCTTCTGGCCACACTACATTGAAGTTAAAGTCCACTGGTACAATCAAATCTATAGGAATGATGGGCTCTTCTTGCACTGAATATTTTTCTTGATCTCTGGCAGACTCTTCCTCCATGTCGGGCAATTCAACATTAAATGGGAACATGTCTTCAAACACATCATTGCGGACAAACGATATCCCCGAAGCTCCTCTTTGGGGGGTTTGTTCTTGAGTTTCCTACAATGATCCAGCTCTTTTTGTGCCTCGGCTGCGGCAGCATCATCGACAGATGTTGCAGCTGTGGAAGCCTGCGATTGAGCTGTTGAAGTCGTTACTGTTGAAGTTGTGGTAGCCTGCACACCTGACTCTATTTTAGCTTGAGTAGTTGAATGTGTTTGCTCAGCTAACTGAGCCTCAGATGTCTTAACAACTTATTCAGTCTTAGTGGGTTTGTCCATTTGAGTTACCTGGTCCTCAACTGTCTCATCAGTGCATCATCGGAATATGATGTGGCCTTAAGAGATGGCTCATCATCAAAATTGAATCTCATGCGAGTTGTCTTATCACTGACATAGCTCTGAGATTTAAGAACATCCTCAGCTTTGTCCTTTGAAGAATCTTTAGGGTGTGCGGACTCGGCTTCATCCTCTGATCCCAAAAATGATGTGTCTATGTGCTCTTGGGAATCACAAAGAGCGTTGATCTCCTCTTCTGCAACAGCACCTTTGAGTTGAGGAATGTTCTGTTCACCTTGTTCCTTACTTAGGGAAGTATCAACCTCCCTTAGGCCTTCTTTAGCCCTAGCTGTCTCAACCGCTGTGGGGCCTTCTATAATCCCTTCGATAGACTCATCTATCTTGGGGTCTTGGACGTTGGCATCCTTCAGAGTCTCAATTCCTTAAATTGTACTTTCATGGCCCAGAGTCTCAACTCCCAGGGCCTCTTCATCCTTTGCCTTAGCTGCAGCAGCAGCTCCATCGGCCTTCTCAGCAGAGGAAATTTCAGGTGGGACAGACTCAAATGTTCGAGCTTCATTAATTTTACTCTACTCCTCTGTGATATTCTCTCATTTGCCTCCAAACTTCTTTGTTTCGTCTCCCACTGCATCCTCCGACCCTACTGTGGTGGAGAGAGTTTCCCCTTCAACTGGCGCACTAGTTGAGTGAATGATGATGGGGTTACTCTGATCATGAGACACGACAATAGTTACCTTTGAGTGATCAACCGTTTGGGCAGGTGTCTTAACACCTTCTTCAGGGTTAGGCTTGGCTTGAGTGCCCAAATCCCCAGCTTCATTGCCATGTCCCTGAGAGCCATCAGTAGAGAGCACGGGGGACGTGGTCGCTATAATAACGGTTGCAATCTCCTACGCCACTCCCAAATGATCTGTCCGATGAGTGACTTTGGAAGACTCTCTTGGACTTTCTTGAAGATTTAGCTCGCGCATGGCTCTTGATTCTCGAGTGGCCTACTGTAACTCGGCCTTCTCTACTACAGCCACAGGGTCCATCTCCTCCATATCACTATCAGTTGACTCATGGAGATGCTCATATGTCCCTGTTTGCAAACACATTTTGGATTTCTCCAGGGCTCTGGCTCGCTCCTCAGCTTTCTCCTTCTCTTCCTCCTTGATGAGTCGAAGGGTTTCCATGCAACTTTCTTCATTTAGAGCAAATTGGATAGTTGCATGTCCAAGGAATATGAAAAGCTCTTCCTCATCCTCAATGAATTTAGGGTGAGCAAACTCATGCCTTGAATAAACCAGCTTCCATGCCCTCTATTTCCTTAGTCGCCGCTGAATGTCTGGATAGACTGCAGAGTACATTATAAGATCATCATCATCATTTTTCTCTCCGGTCTCTTGAATGGTGGATAATGGGGCTTGCTCCTCCTCAAACTCAACTGCATCTATCCGAGGGGGTGAGACAACCTGTTCTTCCACTGGCTTGGTTGTCTCAAATTTGTTTTTTCGCATGTTGTCTCTCGCATACTGGTCTTGATCCTTTGTTGATTAGCATCAACAGTTTTCTCGGGTACATCAACTTATTCCTGAGACTGCTCTTCTTGAGCATCAACAGTCTCAATTGTCTCCTCCGGTTGAGTAATGGACTCGGTTGTTTTCTCCAATTCCAATATCCTGAATAGTCATCTCCTCTTGGTGGCGGCCAATGTAATCTGTGGTTCCACCTCCTCAGGCTCTTCAAGGGTGAAGGTCTGTGTTTCAATAGAAGTTTTCTTAGAAGCTAGTTGCCTTTCTAGATTTGGCTGTCCGCTTCTTCTTCATGACTGGAGAAGGAATTTGGGGTTCTTCCTTAGTCTCGGCTATGGGGGTGGGGGCTTCGACTGCTCGGGCAGGGGCTTTTGGTTTGGCTATAGGGGAAAGTGCCTTTTTTGACTTGGCTGTTGGGGTAGGGGAAAGCCTCGATATCGTAGCTTCTTAGATATCGGCTTTGGAGAGAGAGCTGAGGAGGCCTCAGTTGTGTCTTCAGCAGGGCCAGCTGATTCCCCCTCACTAGTATCCGCCTTTCTTGCATGGGCCTTATTTTGCGCACCAGAGAGGTTCACCTTGAACATCCTCTTGTTTGCATGGAACGACTTTTCATGGCGCAATGCTATCCCCTTTACTTCCATCAAATGGCCAATCACAAGGCCATAACCCAGCGAACATCCAAAGGTTCCATCCTCATTATAGGACTGGTTGATTACATTCTGGCACACTCGGATGAAGATGAACTCAGCCCCGTTCACCTTATTATCTTGCATAATTGCAGCCATCACTATCAGCTTAGTTCTGGACAGCTGATTGAAACTCCCAAACTTCATGTCGATGCATTTGGACACGATGTCAATCAACTTATGATTGTCTTCTTTCAAAAAATATTTCTTAGCTGTATACACAGCTTTAGCTGAATACTCTGGCTTGGCAACTTCCTTTTAAGCTGCAGCTAGGTCGACATCCTTCTCAGTAATGTCCTTTATCCCTTTAGAGGGTATGAAACAATGCTCAACAAGGTCCTTTGCAGTAATTTTAATGGCCTTGTTGTGGACGGATGAACGGATTTCATTGTCGTGCACCTCAGCGTTCACATTAACATTTCCACTTCTTCTTGATAAGTGTGCGTGAATTGCATCGATAGAAAGTCCTTCAGACCGAACTTTTCCAATTTCCCAGCTATCTTCTTTACCAGGGCCTTATCGATGCCCTGTTTGATCATCCCTGCAAAATCCACAGACGGTCCAGTGTGGATTTTCTCAGATAGCAACGCAAAATCATGAGAACCAGCCATTTTCAGAACTTTTGACCGATTAAAAATGCAAAAACTTGAACTTGAAGAACTAAGGTTTCACTTGCTTGCAGAGAGAAAAATTTTCGTATATATGGGACGTGAGGAGAGAGAAAATGAAATTTTCGTATATATGGGACGTGAAAGGACGATTTTTGGAATTTGAAAAATTTGATCAAAATCAACGGTCAAGATTAAGCCTTCAAAACCGCATTAATTTCCCCACATTAAATGCATCAACATTTATATCCAATCATATGGTTTACTGTGCAGCTTTTGTACTGACAGTCATAATTACGCTGACGTCATCATTAAAAATATTCCCGCTCGAATAAAACGACTGTGTTTTTGTCACATAGCTCATAAATGTATCAGCTTTCTTCCAAAGTGACTTAGCTTTGCTTCTCTCTTCACATATCATCACTCAGCTGTCAGCTAACTCGATATAGCCGTCTTCCCGACTAGGCTGTTTCACTTGGCTGAAATGTGAAACTTTCTTGTTTTCCATTTTCTCATCTTCTATCTCTGCTGGTTGAGTCTTTTGAATAGTCTAACTCAGCTCAATTAATACTAACTCATTCTTGAGCTCTTCAAACCTTGATTCACATAATGGCTTTGTGAATATGTCAGCTAACTACTTATTAGTTCAGATGTATTCCAAAGTGATGTCTTTCTTTTCAACATGACCTCTTGTAAAATGATATCTGACATCAATGTGCTTTGTTCTTGAATGCAATACTGGATTTTGAGTTATTGCAATAGCACTAGTGTTATCACACATAATTGGAATCTCTTTTTCTTCAATATCATAATCTCTCAGCTGTTGTCTCATCCATAAGACTTGGGCACAATAGTTGCCCGCAACTATGTACTCTGCTTCAGGTGTGGATGTTGCTATTGAATTTTGTTTCTTGCTGAACCAAGAAACCAACCTATTTCAAAGCATTTGACATGTACCTGAAGTACTTTTCCTGTCAACTCTATATCCAGCATAGTCTGAGTCTGAGTATCCTACCAGCTTGAATCCATCTTCCTTTGGATACCATAAGCCGACTTCCTGGCATCCCTTCAAATACCTTAGGATTCTCTTAGCTGCAATCATGTGGCTCTCTTTTGGTGCAGATAGAAATCTAGCACATACACCTACTGCAAAAGTGATGTATGGCCTACTTGCCGTTAGATAGAGCAATGATCCAATGAGGGCTCTATATCGGGTTTGATTTACAGTTTTGCCATCTGCATCCATGTCCATCTTAATTGATGTATTCATGGGAATCTTCACAGAAGACTTATCTTCCATACCAAATTTCTTCATCAAATCTCTGGTATACTTGGTTTGGCTAATGAAGGTTCCATCCTTCAATTGCTTGACTTGAAATCCTAAGAAGAAAGTCAACTCATGCTCATCTCAAATTTGCCTTGCATGAGGTTTGAGAACTTGTCACACAGCTCTTTATTTGTGGAACCAAAAATGATGTCATCCACATATATTTGAACAAGCAGTATACTCTCTCCATCTTGAATCCTGAAGAGTGTTCTATCAACCTTGCCTTTGGTGAATCCATTGTCAATTAGAAATTGAGACAGTGTATACAATGAAGTTCTTATGTGCATCATACGCAAGAAACATCCTTATTGCTTCCAATCTGGCATCAGGAGCAAAGGTTTCATCAAAATCTATACCTTCTTCTTGGCAATACCCTTTGGCTACCAATCTTGCTTTGTTTCTTACAACAGATCCTTCCCCATTAATCTTGTTTCTGAAAACCCACTTAGTACCAATAACATTTTGGTGGGTTGGCCTTTGAACTAATTCCCATACTTTGTTTCTTTCAAACTGATTCAGCTCTTCTTGCATGGCCTGAATCCAATGTCTGTCATCCAATGCCTGAGACACATCTTTAGGCTCTATTTGGGAAATAAAACAAGTGAACATAGCTTCATGTTGTGCTCTGGATCTGGTTCTTATGCCATCTCTAACATTTCCAATAATTAACTCAGGTGGATAGTCTCTCAGCCATCTCACATCAGGTGGATAGCTTCATGTCTTGAACAACTCTTTCATCTTCATTCAGTTGTAGACCTTCTAGCTGTCATTGAGATTCAATTATCTCATCATCATCAGGGTTGAGTGCTCTTACTTCAGCTTCAATATAGGGACTCTTTTGCATCGTTGGCTGATTCAACTTATCAGCTAACCCATCAATGTCTTCTCCATTCACATTAGGTTCATCAAAAACCAAATAGATAGACTCTTCTATGACCATAGTCCTCTTGTTCAGCACTCTATATGCTTTACTCTCAGCTGAGTATCCCAAAAAGATACCTTCATCAGCTTTAGCATCAAAAGCCTTCAAATTATCATTGTCATTATTATGGATGAAGCATTTACATCCAAATATTTTGAAATATCCAACATTTGGCTTTCTCCCTGTCCAAATCTCATAGGAAGTCTTGGTCAATTGCCTGTTAATCATGCATCTATTTATAGTATAGCATGTTGTATGATTTCAGCCCAAAATCTCTTAGGCAATCCAACTTCAACCAACATAGTCATTGCAACTTCCTTGAGAGCTATGTTCCTTCTTTCAGCTACTCCATTCTGCTGTGGAGTCCTTGCTGCTGATAACTCATGAGCAATACCATTTTCAACACAATACTGAGTTATAATCCCATTGACAAACTCAGTTCCCCTGTCAGATCTTATCTTTATAATGGTTTGACTCTTCTCATTTTGAACTCTTCTCATCAACTGAGGTAAGTTATGAAGTGTTTCCTTCTTTTTGCACATGAAAATTGTCCATGTATATCTTGAATAATCATCCACCACCACTAAGGTGTATTTTCTTTCCACTGATGCTAGCTGACTCAACTGGACCAAATAAATCCATATGTAACAGATGCAATATCCTTGTTGAAGGACTTGGCTTATCCTTGAATGATGATTTGATCTGCTTTCCCATCTGGCATGCATCAAATATACTTTCTTTCTTGTACACTGATTCTGGAAATCCTTCTTCAAGATGACTCCTTACAAGCTTGTTGATTATCTTGAAGTTCAGATGACTCAGCTTCTTATGCCACAGCCAACTTGATTCGGCTGTACTCCTTGCAAGCAGACATGTGCTTGGTGTAGCAGTAGACCAATCTACTACATACATATTCTTTTGCCTTGAACCTTACAACACTATTTCATTGGATTCAGCATCTTTGATCTGGCATATTCCCATGTTGAATCCTACATTGTAGCCCTTGTCACAGAGTTGGCTAATGCTTAACATGTTGAAGTTGAGGCCTTCAAAATAAGCAACATCTGTGATTTCCAATCCATTTTTCTTCATGGATCCTTTGCCTTTGATCTCCTCTGGAGCTTCATTACCTCCAAATATAACTTTAGCACTTCTAATCTTCTTGAATCTTGACATATTTCTCTTGTTTCCTGTCATATGTCTGGAACAACCACTATCCATGTACCAGGTTCCTTAGCACTCAGTTGTTCCTTGAACCTGCAATCAAGGAAATCAGTTTTTAGGTACCCATACTTGTCTGGGTCCTGGGGGTTAGTGCTATAAGATGTTTTAACAAACCTATAGCCAGATGATCTGACTCTAAGAGGTTTCCATCTATCAGTACCATAATCATAATGCACATTAGCAAATTGCTTAGGGGCTTTAAGATTATACAGCTGTCTCTTTTGTCTGTATGCATGTGTGTGTGTTTTAGTAATTGCTTTCTTGGGATAGTTATGAAATCTCTGAGTGTAGTGCTTGGGTGCATATGTGTGCTGATAATAGTTCTTTTGCCTTGGAATGACCTTTGCTGAGGTTTAGGTCTTTGCCATTTAGGCTTTTATCCCATAGGTCTTTGCTGATGTTTCACATTATTCCAATCAGCTTGGTTTGGATAATTTCTACCATTCCCATCATGTGTATTTCTTTGATGAAATTAATGGGGGTTTTGGTAGCTTTGTTTGCTTCTCACAGAGCATTTTCTGTTTGGAGTCTGCTGAGGGACCTGTCTGAATTTCTTCTCAACTGTTCTTTAAGCATACTCAACTGGTTGCTTTCCTTTCCCTTTATAACCAAGGCCAGTATGATTGTGATTATGCTTTGGAGTAAATGTGGGTGCAACATTTGGTGTTTTGGGTTTTTGGAATCCTTTATTGAAGGTCCCTTTTCCAAAATCACTCTTGGATTTTGACTATGCACAAAGGAATTAAATCCTACGCCTGTCTTGTCTCCACATTCTTTTTGACTCATAATAAGTTCATCCAATGATTTGGATGCTTTTGTAAATTAGGCAATCACATTTTTAAGATCTTTTTCCCTGTTTTCTGTAGCAGCTAACTCTTCTATGATCTTGGCATTTTCACCCTTCAGCTTAGTGTTCTCATCAGCTATCTGACTCATAGTACTAAGCTCTTTTGTCAGCTGTGACTTTTAGCTTTTAAGCTTGCTGTTTTCCTCATTTAGAAGTGTGCGAGAGGTTTTAATTTGCTCAAAATCTTTCATCATTTTGCCTAATGAATCATAAAGATCTGTGGGTGATGAAGTGTGTGTGTCACAGTCACTATCACCTGAATCATAATGAGATGAGTTAGAATATACCTCATCTTCTTGATCTTGTTCTTTGGCCATGAGGCAGATCAAATCCTCTTCCTCTGTGTCACTTGAGTAGTTAGCTTCACTACTCTTTGAGTCTGCTGCTTCTTTGCACTTAGCTGGCTCAGCAGTCTCAGCAGCCAACATGGCTTTCTTCTTTTCCTGTCTTCTTTTACTGAAGACTCTTCTTTCTTCTTCATTTCCATACTTGTTGACTGGTGGATAGGAACAGTCAACATCAAAATGTCCTGGTTGTCTGCAATTCCAACACAAATTCTCAGCTCTCTGATCAACTCTATCGGTTCTTGGATTATCAGCTCTCTGTTAATCAGCTCTTTGATTCTCAGCTCTCTTAGGTGGCCTATCCTCCCTTGCTTTGGAAGGTGCTGAATATATCTGGAGGTCTCACCCTTGTTTCTTTTGTAGTTCTTATTAAAGAACTTGTTGAATCTTTTAACCATAAGGGCAATCTCCTCCTGGTCAATGGTTTTCTTTGGCTCAACTCTTTTCCAGCCAACAATGCAGCTGTCTTGGGTACAATTGTTTCCTCCTGCTCTTTTCTTCATATCTCAAACTCATAGGCTTTGAGGTCTGAAATAGCTCATGGCTGGATGTTTTTGAGAGGGCCATCGAATGCCTCAGGGCCATGACCTTCATTTCCCAATCAGCTTGGAGAGCTCTTAAAATCTTCATACACATCTCCTTCTGTGTATATTCTTTCCCAACAGCTGAAAGCTCATTTGTTATTTCTATAAATCTGGCACCCAGCTGATCCAGAGTTTCACCTGCAAACATTTTAAAGTTTTCAAATTTTTGAACAGCAACAATTAATTTTTTCTCCTTAATTTGTTCTAAAATTCACAAATTAAGGTCAGCTTATCCCAAATTTCTTTTGTAGATTTGCAAGATTTGACTTTGTTGAACATGGATTTGTCCAACGTTTTGTAGAGTATATCCATGGCCACATTGTCCAGGTTATATCTCTTTCTATCTTCATTTGTCCATTCAGTTCTTGGTTTTTCAATCATGACTGGTCTTTCTTCAGCAACTTCTCGTTCAGCTGCTAGTGTTGCTCTTACAACAGTGTTGACTTTGTAAATTTCCAATGGACCAACCTCTATCACAAGCCACATTTCATCGTCCGAGTGGATAGATAAGCCTTACGAATTTTTCAGTCATCAAACTCTTCCACAGTAAACATTGGAATACGAGTTAGATTTGCTTCCATGATAACTACTTTGCTTAAAAGATGAAAGACTTTGAAACACAAGTGTTAAAACCTTTTGGAAAGATAGAGATCTAGTTCAGTAACCAATGCGGAAGGCTCAATGAAACAACTGCTCTGGTACCACTTGTAGGTCCCAAGGGGTGTGGTGTAAGGTTTAGAAGGGGGGGTGAATAAACCTTACCAAATTTTCGAATTTAGTCCTTTTAAAGTAGTTCAACAGAGTTGACTCAAATCAGTTGTGTCCTTGAGGGACAACTAAGTTGGATATTCAGCTTATGTTACCCACTCAACAGACTCGATAAAGCTGTTGATAGTATAACTCGGTTGCTTAAGCCAAATACTTAACTTAGTTGATTTGGTTTTATAACAACGGAAAACTTAACACCCTTTGATTAATTTTAAGCTTGTTTTAAACGCGTGTTTTAGCACTTAGTTATTTATCAGTTGGATATCAAATATTAACTAACAGCAGATATAAAAGTAAATATGCAGGAATGTAAATGCTGAAAGTAAATTGACACAAGTATTTTTATAGTGGTTCGAAGATGGGGTAATTATTCTAATCCACTCTTTTCCAGCTCTTGGAGGAATCCACTAAGTAACAGATCAAGTTACAAAACAGTGAACAGTCTAGAGATAGTCTTGATCACATAGTTGGCTTCTCCTACGACTCAGCTTCTTCACGAGGCACTGCCTGGCTACTTCAGCTCACTTCTCAAGTTCTTGGATTTGATCACGAAGCCCTCCAACAAACTTGAAACTTGGTTCGGCCTTGAACCTTTCTACAATCATTCTTGGAAAGTAGACCCCTTTTTGATCTTCAAATATTTTCCTCTTCAACTGATTGAAGTTATCTCTCCTTCGCAACTTGTGTTGGATCGAGTTTCTTTGAGTTTTAGGCTTGAGTTATATCTTGATAAGCTTTGAGAATTTTCAGGTTAATTGCTTGAATATTGCTTAAAAGATCTGTTTCATTCGTAACCTTTTCCCAAATGCTTCCTCAGCCTTTTATAGTGCACATTTGAAATTTGCCCGTTGAAGAGATATGCTAGTTTCAAATGTCACTTTGTGTTCGTTGGCTTGTCTTTTCTTGGTCTGCAACACTTGTGATGTTGACATTTTCTCGTATTAAATGGCATTTTAGCTTTGCAGGTTCTGACACAAGATGCAGTGTTTCCCATTGGCTCATTCCTTTTGCATAATTCTGGGCCAAACACTTTAAGACCTGGCAGCTTGACATATTACTATATCGATTAATATTATTGACTTTACCAGGTGACTTGAGTCTGCTTCAATCATAGGATTGACTCAACTATCACTTCAATTGATAGACTTGGCTCTTTAAGTTGACTTGACTGACACTTCTTGTAGTTGTTCCTTAGCCGACTCTCCTTCGGTCGAGTCATTGATTTCCTTCTAGGCCATACTCAGCTGACACACAATAGAGTCTTCATTCCAAATCCATGATTGACTTCTTGTAATCTTGACTTAGCTGACTTAACTCAGCTCTTCCAGTCCTATCTATTACAATGCAGAATTACAAGGAAAATGGGGTGCCAACTTCCCAGTCTAAGTTTACATGGTAGCATCAACATCTAACAAATAAATTTCCTAACATCCAACATATAGACTGGTAAACATATTCTCATTTGAATCAACAAACCTCATATAAAAAAACTCCAACTAATAATAGTCTATGCTAACTCAAACCACCCCTTTTTTCATCAATTCTTCATAACCTTTTTATTTGGTAAAACCAATTTTTTTCAAATCATATTACAACCCTAGTCTACAAGTTTATTCATCACAAACCCAATCATAGAGTCGATTTTTTCGACTCTTTCATGAGTAATCATCATTTTTTCCTCCTTTTCTTTTTTTTTGGTTCCCATAAACCAACTCTCACACAATCATCTATTTTATTGATTTCATCACGTTCATCCTCATTCAACCGACTTACTCAATGATATAAGGTCAAGTTTAGGGCAAAATATATATCAAGTTAAGGCTGAAGATGTGGCTATAAAAAAAAGGCAATAGGCTCAAATTGGTTAACTAGGGAATTAAATATCATTGGGCAGGCCAGATGCTTGAAAGGCTAAACAAAAATGGCCTTTGTTGGGAAATTTATTTTTAGATTTTGATGAATGCCATGTAAAACTTAGACTAGAAAGTTGGCACCCCATTTTCTTTGTAACTTGCATTGTAATAGATAGGGCTGGTCGAGCTGAGTTAAGTCAGCTATGCCTAAATATGCAAGAAGTCAACTGGAGACTAGAATGAAGACGCCGCTGTGATGCAGCTGAGTACGACAAGGAGGAGAAGACATGAACTCAACTGGAGAAGTATCAGCTGAGATGCAGCTGTGTGAAGCGTCAGTCAACTCAACCCAAGATAGCCAAGTCTCAAGTTGAAGTGACAGATGAGTCATCGAATGATTGAAAGCTGACTCGAAGTCATCTGGGGAAGTTAAGGAACTGCAGTCAAGTCAAGACAACTGAAAAGGATCCGTTGCACAGAAGTCAAGAAAATTACTTAAACAAGTAATACTTGTTAGTCCAAGTGGCTACGATAAACTAGAGGGGGGTGAATAGATTATCTTGTTTTTTCAGATTTTGCCCTCTTTTTCGAAAAATCAAGCAAAGACGAAATGCTAAGTGCGGAATATAAATAGCACACTTCGATTTAAAGAGGTTCTACCCACCTAAGGCCTAATCCTCTACCACCCCAGTATATCCGGGATGGATTTCAAAAAAGAAAAAAAGATTTTATTAATTACCAAAATTAATAATACAACACCTTGAGGATTACCATAACCCTCTTGCAAGACCTTGAGGATTACCACAACCCTCTTACACCACCTTGAGGATTACCACAACCCTCTTACAACACCTTTGAAGATTACCACAACCTTCAAACACCTATCACCTAGATCACCCAAGTGTATTCTTACCACTAGAATATTCACAAGGATGTCTTGTGTTGAATGATGACCAAAAATCAAGATTACAACTCAATGATGAATGATACAATATGAGTACAAGTGTAATCAAGAATTGAAAGCCTAGACCTCAAATTTGTGCAAGTGAAAGTGCTTAGGCCAATACAACAAGATATATGAAAGTGTTTGCTTGTTTGCTCTTTGCTTGTGTAGAGTGTTATATCTGGTTGTTTGAATGAAGCCTTTATTTATAGGAGAGGTCTTGGCTTTGATTTCCAGACATAAGCTCCTCCTTGGGGAGTGATTTCTTTGCAAAAGAAACCATTTAAAATCATCAAATAGTGTTAGAAATCAATCCCTCAAAATAGGGAAAAAGTCATGCGAAAATGCAACAGATAGTTTTTGATAAAAGCAGTGCGACCGGTCTGCAGAGATAAGTTTGAAATTGAATTTCTGCGATTTTTACACAGGGGGACCGGTCGAAGGGGGGTTCGACCGGTCACCCTTGATGTTGACCGGTTGGGGGTGTTTAAAATACGAAACAGAGAAGACTGAACCAAAAAGAGGGACTCCCAAGTACCGGTCGCCCAGGGGTCGACCGGTCGCCCTCTCTCATTTTTTCTACGTCCCATTTTCTGTTTCAAAACTCAACTCAGGTACGGGTTGCCCTATAGGGCGACCAGTCGAGTCTGAAACAAATGTGTTGTCCAATTTTTTATCGAAAATAAACTCCAAAAAATACTCCGAAAAATAGTAAAACCATTTTAAATCGATCGGAAGTATTTAGACAACATTTAGGGACATAGTTTTGGTTTAAAAACTCATTTGAACAAAATCATCAAAATCATGATAAAAATATTTATCTAACAAACTCCCCCGTTTTGATGATTACAAACCAAAACAATTTTCTCGAGGACGATTTTGAAAACTAATAAAATTTCCAGTTTTATGAGTGAACTATCCGTTAAAAAACATTTTATACAAAGCTCCCCCTATCTATGAGCATATCAACAAGAGACATTGCATAAGCTAGAAGCACAAGCTATTACAAGTTTTAATAAGATGCATATAAACAACATAAGTTAAGAAGCTCCCACTGTCAAAATACTTATAATCTTTTTCAATTAAGTCCATAATACAAGCCATGGACTAGGTATACTTGGCTTTAGGAAGCCAGAGCTTATAACTTTTATTGAGAGCTTTTATTAGCTACTTTTAGCTAACGAGCCAATTTCCTGTTTCTCCCCCTTTGGAATCGTCAAAAAGAATGTTAGGATGATAAAAACATCATACAATTATGTCAAAGTGCGCCAAAGAAACGGTTTATCAACCATTGACAATTTAGGCTAAAAATCCAAAGAAAATGGGACAAATGTATCAAGAAGAGTTCATAAGCTCGTTTTATTTGCCAAGACATGATCTCAAAAAGTATTTAAGACTTTTGGAAGCAAGAGAATCATGTAGAAGTTGAAATTTTCATTGTGACATTTCATCGAACACTTTGTGGGCGTAAAAATTAAAAGAAGTTGTATAGATCCCTTGTAAATGAATCAAGCCAAATATTTTCATCACCAATTCACATCAAACATCATACAATACATCATAACAACTAAGCTCATCATGATCATAATATAATTTCATCAAGAAATATACAAGAAGGGTACAAATGCAAGGGTTCAACCCAATTGAGCAAATGAGAGAAAATTCTTACCATTCGATCGGTAAATATGAGCAACGATGATGATAATCAAACTATATAAGGTCCAAAACATGAGTAGAATGCATGAAAACAAATTTTGAGTGAAATTTGTGTGAATTTGGCAAAGGGGACGAGAAATGGCAAAAAAAAGTTAAAATGACGAATCTTTCAAGACGAGCGGTTTTAATCCAAAATCGCTAAGGGCGACGATCGGCGTTGAGGGCGACCGATTGCCCTCAACCCCTTCATTTTTGTCTTGCCAATTTTTCAAAAATCCGAATTTTCAATCAAAAATATGATTTTTCGCCCCTAAGTTTTAAAACGTGCAAAATGCAAATGTAAACCTCATTCAATATGCATTACACCTAACCGAGCTCGTATCGACGCAAAAGTCTCAGAAGATAGCGGTTTTGTAAAAATGTCCGCTAATTGATCTTGAGATGGTACAAAAGATATCTCAATTTTTCGTTTTGAAACACAATCCCTTAGAAAATGATGTCGAATTGTTCGCCTTATTTTTAGCTTCATCGCAAGTGTATGATGTAGTTTATAGAATAGGGTAAGCAAGGTCGTATCCACGAAGACTAATAAATTAGTGCGCCAAGTATTGAACCAAAATAGTCTTATTTTTATTTAGACGATCGAAATTGGATGATTGTTGTGGAAGTAAAGACAAGAATAATCATAAAAACACAAGATGAAAATAAATATGGAATTATCAAGGGAATGAAATGGATTCCCGGGTTATGGTTTCAATTAATATACCTCTAGTTTTATGATTTAATCAAAACCAAAGTTATTATCAACACACCTATAAGACGATCACAGCGGTATTTTATCCTCCCTCTCGAGATGTATATAAAGTGTAGATTGAAATATCTATGTTAGCATCTCTACTCAATATAAGATACACAACTCCCAAATGCACAAAAGATTAAATATCCTCACAAATATTCACAAACCTCTCGATTATGCAAATATTCATGTCAAGTACTCAAGATCTAATATTGAAACTCATCTCTCGAATTATGAATCAATATATCAAACATGCTAAATCATTGGCCAAATGAGAAAACAAGAATAAGAACAAAGTACTCAAATAAGCTTCAAGACAATAACTTCAATTAAGATTAAAACAATCAACAAGAGTTCAATTAATCTACTTCCAAAACCTGGAAATCCCAAGATATTTAGCTACTCATTACAAATAAACAACTCATAGACAAATTGTTCATATTCATGACAAGCTAAAATGAAAGATTAAAGCACAACGAATGAGAAAACTTAGGGAAATGGATAGTCTCTCGATTAATCTTCAATCCTCAAGCTCCGATTCGATCCGATTCTTCCCTTGATTCTTCCTTGATTAAATTGATGTGTTTCTTGTGTTCTTGGGTCTTTTGCTGACCTCTCCTCCTCCCTAGATCAAGCCTCCCCTCTCTCTCTTTATAGCCCCTCAAAAGTCCAAGAAAAAGGCGGAGAAACATAGTAATTTTTCCGCCCTGAGGCGATGCGGCGCCCAGAATTTCCCACAAATGATCTGCCTGGGCGCTGCAGCGCCCCACTTGAAATTCATACGGCAGCGACCTTGTATCGGGCGCTGCATTTTTCACCCACCAAATGTTGGAATTTGCTTTTGAGCCCTTATCCAAAGTTGTAGCCGTATCTATTATCTTTCCATAGCCACTTGAATAATATCAATATCAATTTTGAAGAGAGAGTTATGGCCAAAATACGAAACTCTGCGAGTGCTAGACATTCCAAACGCATTTGGACTTTTCTTCCAATCAATCTCTCGTTGTTTGCTCGTTCGTACTTATTTTGATACACGATTCATTAGTATGACTATAAACTCAATATAATTGGCTCAATATGGCTTGGCTACTCAAATGACTCAAAATAGTCAAAAACAACACAAAACTCAAGTCTAGGAAGCCCAAATCATTGGTATAAAACCAAGTGAACACAAATCTCAAAATGTTTAGTACGGTTATGATGAACCGGGTTTTGAGCAATATTTATAGCGGATATATTATCACAAAAGATAGGTACATTTTCAAAAGAGCATTTGTAATCCGCTAAGGTTTGTTTCATCCAAAGAAGTTGAGTACAACAAAAAGCGGCGGAAATATATTCGGCTTCGGCCATTGAAAGAGAAACACAGTTTTGCTTCTTTGAAAACCAAGAAACTAGGCAATCGCCTAAAAATTGACATGATCCGGAAGTACTTTTTCGATCATCAATATTTCCCGCATAATCCGAATCACTATAACCTTTAAGAGAAAAATATTCATTCTTTGGATAGAATAAACCATATTGAATTGTGCCTTTCAAATATCTAAAAATCCTTTTAACGGCACTCATATGAGATTCTTTGGGATTGCTTTGAAAATGAGCACATAGGCATACGGCATGAAGAATGTCCGGTCTACTAGCGGTTAAATAAAGTAAACTACCAATCATACCTCGATACTTTGATTCATCCACGGACTTGCCTTTTTCATCTTTGTCAATTTTGACATTTGTTGCCATGGGAGTAGAAACGGTTCTTCCTTCTTCAATGCCGAACTTTTTCAAAAGTTCTTTTGTATATTTTGATTGCGAAATGTATATGCCTTCTTGGCATTGCTTAATTTGGAGTCCAAGAAAGAAGTTGAGCTCCCCATCATACTCATATCAAATTCACCTTGCATCAACTTAGAGAATTTCTTGCACAAAGAATCATTAGTAGCACCAAAGATAATATCATCAACATAAATTTGCACAAGTAAACAATCTTGCCATTTTTCAAAAACAAAGAGAGTTGTATCAACTTTACCCCTTATAAAATCAGTTTGCAAAAGAAAAGAGCTAAGTCTATCATACCATGCACGGGGTGCTTGCTTTAAACCATACAAGGCCTTTTTAAGTTTATAAACATCATTAGGCCTACAAAAATTTTCAAACCCCGGAGGTAGTTTTACATAGACTTCTTCTTGAATAATACCATTTAAGAAAGCGGATTTAACATCCATTTGCTAAAGTTTGAAATTTTTATAACAAGAATAGGCAAGTAAAATACGAATAGCTTCTAAACGTGCTACGGGTGCAAAAGTTTCATCATAGTCAATACCTTCTTCTTGACAATACACTTGAGCTACTAACCTTGCCTTATTTCGAACAATGTTGCCTTGATCATCAAGTTTGTTCCGGAATACCCATTTTGTACCAATAATAGTTTGAGATGGAGGACAAGGTACCAAATCCCATACATCATTTCTTTCAAATTGATTCAACTCCTCTTGCATCTCTAAGAACCAATCCTCATCCTCAATAGCCTCCTTAGCATTTTTAGGCTCCTTTTTATAAATAAGAGCTTTCTCGGCAAATTTTCTCCGGGTCATCACTTTGTCAAGGGGATCACCAATAATAAGATCTTTTGGGTGGTCTCCCTTAAATTTCAATGCAACGGGAAGATCCGAAGTATTACCTCTATCTTCTTGAGGAACATTTCAAGTGGACGGTTGATCATTTGATGTAGACGGTTGATCATCAATTTGAACAATTGGTTCAATAGTATCCTCTTCATCACTTTCATCATTGGGTATTCTTTCAACACCCGAAGCTTCATTGAATTTGACATGGATGGATTCTTAAACAACCCCACTAGTCTTATTGTAAACCCGATATGCTTTGCTCTTTGTTGAATATCCCATAAATATCCCTTCATCGGCCTTAGGATCAAGTTTGTCCAATTGATCCTTGGTATTCAAAATAAAGCATTTACAACCAAATATCTTGAAATAACTAATATTTGGAGTTCTACCTTTCCAAAGCTCATATGGAGTTTTATTCATTTTAGGACGAATATAAACTCGATTAATAACATAGCAAGCGGTACTTACGGCCCGGCCCAAAAATATTTTGGAAGTGAAAATTCATTGAGCATGGACCGACTCATCTCTTGTAATGTCCGATTTTTCCTTTCGGCCACTCCATTTTGTTGAGGTGTCCTTGGAGCCGAAAAATTATGAGCATATCCTTTGGTTTCACAAAAGACTCTAAACTCACCATCAAATTCTCCACCTCGATCACTTCGAATGGACTTAATAGTATATTCTTTTTCATTCTCAATAAGTCTACACAACTTAACAAACTCATTAACGGCATCGCTTTTATTGGTAAGAAAAAGAGCCCAAGTATATCTAGAAAAATCATTGACAATAACGAAAGTGTAATGGTTTCCACTTAGACTAGCCGTACCAATATCCCCAAACAAATCAAGGTGAAGCAACTGTAGGGGTTTGGTTGTGGAAATCTCATTTTTGGGCTTAAAACTACTCTTAACTAATTTGTTCTTTTGACAAGTGTCACATAAGCCAAGATTTTCAAAATTCAATTTGGGTAGTCCTTTCACATGTTGGTTTTTGTAAAAATTTTTCAAATTCTTATATCCAACATGTCCAAGTCGCCTATGCCATAAACTAGTTAAATCATTATTAGCGACTAAACAAGAAACATTTTGACTAACCAAATCACTTGTACAAATTTTGTAAAGATTGCCTTTTCTATTTGCTTCACAAATAATTTTACCATTTTTAAGTATAAGGCATTTATCTTTATTGAAGGAAACATCATAATTTGAGTCACAAAGTTGGCTAAAACTTATCAAATTAAACTTAAGCCCTTCTACTAAAAGAACATTACTAAGAGAGAAAGAAGAGTTACCAATTTCTCCATTTCCAAGAATTCTTCCTTTGCCATTGCCGAACATGACCATACCCTCTTCTTGGAGCTTGATGTTGGTAAAAAGTTCTCTCCTCCTGGTCATATGGCGTGAACATCCGCTGTCCACGAGCCATTTTGAATCTTCCATTGTTGTTATAGCCCCTATTACCTACAAAAGAATTTCTTTTAGGTACCCTATAATTTTGGGGTCCATGGGGGTTAGTCTTGAGACCTTTGGGTCTCCAAACATGACTAGAGCTATTTCTCAATTTGCAATTATTAGCATAATGTCCAACTTTGCCACAATAAAAACAAGTAGGAGTATTAGAACTACTAGCACGTACAAAAGTCGGACCTTGGTAATTTTTCTTAAAAACACTTTGAAATGGCTTATAACCAAGTCCCAATTTGGAATGCTCACCTCTTTGTGCATCTAATATTTTTGTGACTTTATTCGTGCTTATGCTGAAACGATGCACATCACTTTTCAAACATTCAATATCTTTTGTGAGCAATTCCTTTTCGGTTTCAAGAGAGTGAACTCTAGTAAGAGTAAGTGTATGAGCTTTGTCTAGTGATTTATAAGAGGTAAATAATTTTTCTTTTTCAACCTTCAGCTCTTTATGCTCCTTTTTCAAATTTTTGTATTTAACAATTAAATTTTGAAACTCAATTTGCAATTCATCAAAACAACATTGCAAATCATCAACTATGGAGGAAATAGAAGAATTAGAGAGTACCTCATTATTTTCATCGTCTATGTCCATGAGACCATGTTCGGTCTCTCCTTCCTCGTCGGTTGTTTCAAGTAGTTCATCCCACGTTTTGACCTCCGCATTTAGAGCCTTCTTTTTCGTGAAAGGCTTCTTTTTATTTTGTTCATCTTCATCGAGTTTTGGGCAATCGGCAATGAAGTGCCCGTGTTTTCCGCATTTAAAGAAAGCATTATCTCTCGGTTTTCTTGCTTTATTTTTATTCACAAATTTTGCAAATTTTCGAACAAGTGCGGCCGTCTCCTCATCATCATCATTATTATCTTAGTATGCATTATTAGAAGAAGATGCAAGACCTTTAGGAATAATTTGCATACCCGATTGATTTACGGATGGTTTGGAATATTTCCTCTCCTTGAGATAGACTTCATAGATGAGGAGGTTTCCAATAAGCTCGTCAAACTTGAGTGTCTCAAGTTTCTGTGCCTCCGTGATTGCCGTCACTTTTTCGGACCATGAGCCGGGAAGAGCATTCAATACCTTAGTCACCTTGTCTTCTTCGGAGATGACTTTACCGAGGGCCACAAGAGGATTGACAATATTGTCAAGCCTTTCCACCATCTTGGAGATGCTTTCACCATCATGCATGTTAAAGTTTTCAAAGTCTTTAACAAGCATGGTCTTTCTTGCTTGCTTGACCTTCTTGGTCCATTCATAGATTGTCTCCAATTTTTCCCAAACCTCATGTGCTGACCTTATGCCTCTTATGCGATTGTACTCGGTGGCGGTAAGAGACCAATGCAAAATATTTAAGGCCTTACCGTTTAGAGAGAAAGCCTTTTTGTCATTTTCATCGAACTCCTTGAAAGGTTTAGGAGCCGAGGTGCCATCCTCCGATTTCTTGGTTGGTTGATCAACTCCTTCTATGACCACATTCCAAATGTCGAACCCGCACCCTTGTAGGAAGCACTCCATACGGTCTTTCCAAAATGCGTAGTTGTTGGCGTCGAATAGTGGTGGCTTGTTGGTAGAGGCGCCGGTGGTGAGATAAGCATCATTTGTAGCCATGGATATTTCCTCTTTACTCGGAACGAGCTAGCCAAAGAGTTTGGCTTTGATACCACTTGTTAGTCCAAGTGGCTACGATAATCTAGAGGGGGGGTGAATAGATTATCTCGGTTTTTCAGATTTTGCCCTCTTTTTCGAAAAATCAAGCAAAGACGAAATGCTAAGTGCGGAAAATAAATAGCACACTCCGATTTAAAGAGGTCCTACCCACCTAGGGCCTAATCCTCTACCACCCCAGTATATCCGGAATGGATTTCAAAAAAGAAAAAATGATTATATTAATTACCAAAATTAATTATACAACACCTTGAGGATTACCACAACCCTCTTGCAACACCTTGAGGATTACCACAACCCTCTTACACCACCTTGAGGATTACCACAACCCTCTTACAACACCTTTGAAGATTACCACAACCTTCAAACACCTATCACCTAGATCACCCAAGTGTATTCTTACCACAAGAATACTTACAAGGATGTCTTGTGTTGAATGATGACCAAAAATCAAGATTACAACTCAATGATGAATGATACAATATGAGTACAAGTGTAATCAAGAATTGAAAGCCTAGACCTCAAATTTGTGCAAGTGAAAGTGCTTAGGCTAATAGAACAAGATATATGAAAGTGTTTGCATGTTTGCTCTTTGCTTGTGTAGAGTGTTGTATCTTGTTGCTTGAATGAAGCCTCTATTTATAGGAGAGGTCTTGGCTTTGATTTCCAGACATAGGCTCCTCCTTGGGGAGTGATTTGCTGCAAAAGAAACCATTTAAAATCATCAATATAGCTGTTAGAAATCAATCCCTCAAAATAGGGAAAAAGTCATGCAAATGCAACGGATAGTTTGTTGATAAAAAAGAGTGCGGCCGTCTGTCACATGCAGAGATAAGTTTGAAATTGAATTTCTATGATTTTTACACAGGGGACCGGTCGAAGGGGGGTTCGACCGGTCGCCCTTGATGTTGACCGGTTGGGGGTGTTTAAAATACGAAACAGAGAAGACTGAACCAAAAGAGGGACTCCCAGGTACCGATCGCCCAGGGGTCGAACGGTCGCCCTCCCACATTTTTTCTACGTCCCATTTTCTGTTTCAAAACTCGACTCAGGTACGAGTTGCCCTATAGGGCGACCGGTCGAGCCTGAAACAAATGTGTTGTCCAATTTTTTATCGAAAATAAACTCCAAAAAATACTCCGAAAAATAGTAAAAACATTTTAAATCAATCGGAAGTATTTAGACAACATTTAGGGACATTGTTTTGGTTTAAAAACTCATTTGAACAAAATAATCAAAATTATGATAAAAACATTTATCTAACAATACTTCCATACTGCCTTTCTTAAAGTGCTCAGTCCCAGAAGCGTGCAAAAGGAATAAACCAATGGGAAGCACTGCACCCGTGTCAGAACTCTCAAAAGCTGAAGGTTCATTCAATACGAGGAAATGTCAATTTCGAGGACTGCAACAAGACAAGCCAACGACCACAAATGTCTTTTGAAAATTAGCCTATCTCTTCAACGGGCAGATTTTCAAAAGAACACTATAAAAGGCTGAGGAATCAATTTGAGAATAGGTTACCTTGACTACCTGTACTACGAACATTCAAGCTAATTTTTGAGCTGTAACCTACAAAATATTCTCAAGTCATTCAAGCTTAATCCTCAGGCAGAACTTCGAAGAAAATCAATCCAACACTCACCTGTGAAGGAAAGACGACTTCAATCAGTTGCGGAGGAAATATTTGAAGAATCAAAGGGGTCTACATTACACGAGGAGGATTGTAGAAAGGTTCAAGGTCGAACCGAGTCTTAAGTACTTGGAGGGCTTCGTGATCAAATCCAAGAAACTTGAGTAAGTGAGCTGTAGTAGTAAAGGCACGCCTGTGAAGAAGGCTCGAGTCGGACGAGCTTTGTGTGACCAAGGCATCTCAGGATCGAGTCCCAAAGGATCAAGTCAGCTATGTGATCAAGACTTGCATCCGGACCGATAACCACTTTGTACTCGATCAATACTTAGTGGATTCCTCCGGGAGTTGGAGAAGAGAGGATTAGAAGAACTACCCCATCTTGAACCTTTATAAAATTTATTGTGTCATTTAAATTTCAAAGACTTCAATTCGTGCATATTATTTTATATCTCACGATAAATTTGCTATCCAATTGACATTTAACAATGTGCTAAAAACCAAGTGCCAAAACAAACTTAAACCAAATTCAAGGATGTTAAGTCTTTCCAATGAAAACATATCACACGAGTTGAGTTAAGCTTTAGACTAAGCGGTGAGTTATTCTATCAACAAACTAAGTCGAGTCCGTTGAGTGACTAACTCATTTGGTTAACTAACTTATTTGTCCATCAAGGACTTAGTGTGAAGAATTAACTCTGAACGATTTTAAAAGGACTAAATCGAAAAGTTGGTAAGGTTTATTCAACCCCCCCTTCTAAACCTTACACTCACACCCCTTGGGACCTACAAGTGGTATCAGAGCGGTTGGTTCATTGAGCCTTCCACACTGGTTACTGAACTAGATCTCCAATCTTTCAATGCTTACTTTAGCACTGGATTCTTCAAAACTCTTTTATTTAGCAAAGTTATTGTCATGGAAGCAAATTTGACACGTATCCCTATGTTCACAATTGAGGAATTTGATGATTGGAAAATTCATATGCAGGCTCATCTCTCAGCATTACACGATGAAATGTGGATAGTAATAGAAGATGGGCCACTACAAATTTTAAAAGTGAACACGATTGCAATTAGAGCCTGCTGCGGTGAAGGAGAAGAGGATGTTGCTCCCGGACAGCTATGGTTGAAAACCCAGTGAATGGACAAATGATGATAGAAAAAGATACAACCTGACAATGTGGCCAAGGACATTCTTTACAAGACTTTGGACAAAGCTATGTTCAACAAAGTCGATCATGCAAGACGGCCAAAGAAATGCGGGATAAGCTAACTTTGATTTGTGAAGGCTCTGAACATATCAAAGAAAATAAGCTATCTGTTGCTGTACAAAAATTTGAAAATTTTAAAATGCTTGCAGGAGAAACCCTGGATCAACAGGATGCTCGATTCACAGAAATTACGAACGAACTATCTGCACTTGGAAAAGAATATACACAGAAGGAAATGTGTATGAAGATTCTGAGAAGTCTTCCAGCTGAGTGGGAAATGAAGGTCATGGCTATGAGGCATTCCATGGACCTATCAAAAACATCCAACCATGAGCTATTCTCAGATCTCAAAGCCTATGAATTTGAGCTGAGAAGAAAAGATCAAGAAGAGACAGATGTGCCCAAAACAACTGCTCTAATAGTTAAGGATGGGAAAAGAGCTGAAGGCAAAGAAGTCATCGATCAGGAGGAGATTGCCTTGATGATTAAAAGAATTAACAAGTTCTTCAACAAGAATTACAAAAAAGGCAAAAGTGAATCCTCCAGAAGACACTCAGCTCCATCCAAGTCAAGGGAAGATAGGCCACCCAAGAGAGCAGAGCATCAAAAGGCCGAGTACCAAAGAGCTGACAATCCGAGAATGGAAAGAGCTGAACAAAAAGTTGAGAATCTATGCTGGAACTGCAGGCAACCAGGTCACTATGCCATTGATTGCCCATATCCTGTAGTCAACAAATACAGGAATGAAGAGGAAAGAAGAGTATTCAGGGAAAGAAGATAAGAAAAGAAAAAGGCAATGTTGGCTGCAGAAACTGCTGAGATACGCAAGCCAAAAGACACAACAGACTCAGAGAGTAGTGAAGTTGACTACTCGAGTGATTCTGAGGAAGAAGCCTTGATCTGTTTAATGGCCAAAGAACAAGACCAACCTGACCCAGAAGATGAGGTACACTTTAACTCATCTCACTCAGATTCTAGTGATAGTGACTGTGACACACACACTTCATCACTCACTAATCTTTATGATTCATTAGGCAAAATGATGAAAGACTTTGAGCACATTAAATCCTCACACACTGCTAAATGAGGAAAACAGCCTGCTCAAAAGCCAAAACTCACAGCTGACTAAGGAGCTGAGTACTCTGAGTCACATAGCTGATGAGAATAAAGAACTAAAGGCTGAAAATACTAAGTTAATAGCAGAGATAGCTGCTATAGAAAAGAGGGAAAATGACCTCAAAAATGTGATTGCCTCATTCACTAAGGCATCTAAATCTTTGGATGATCTTATTATGAGCCAAAGAGAATATGGAGATAAGACAGGCTTAGGATTTAATTCCTCTATGCTAAGTCAAGCTCCCAAAGTGATTTTGGAAAAAGGATCTTCAAGTAATGAAGCATCTCAAAAATCCAAAACTCCAAATGGTGCACACACATTCATTCCAAAGCACAATCACAACCAAACTGGCCTTGGTTATAAAGAAAAAGGAAAACAAAGTAGGTTGGGTATCTTTGAAAGGACAGCTGAGAAGAAATCCAGCCGAGTTCCTCAGCAAATTCCAAACAGAAAGTACTCTGTAAAGAAGAAACAGAGCTACCAAAACCCCCAAAAGTTCTATAAAAGGAACACATATGATGGAAATGGTAGAAACTAAATCAGCAAAGATCTATGGAATACATGCCTAGATGGGAAAGGCCTAAAACTCAGCAAAGGCCATTCCAAAGGCAAAAGAGCTATCTTCAGCACACATATGCAGCCAAACACTACACTCAGAGGTATCACAACTACCCAAGAAAGGCAATTGCTAAAACATACACACAGGCATACAGACAAAAGAGACAGTTGTATGAACCCAAAACCCCCAAGCAATTTGCCAAAGTAAATTATGATTATGGCATAGATAGATGGCAACCCCTTAGAGTCAAATCATTTGGCTATAGGTTGGTTGGATCATCTTACAACACTAACCCCTCAGGACCCAAGCAAGTATGGGTACCTAAAAACTAAATTCCTTGATTGCAGGTTCAAGGAACAGCTGAGTGCCAAGGAAATTGGTACATGGATAGTGGCTGTTCCAGACACATGACAGGAAACAAGAAAAATCTATCAAAATTCAAGGAGGTTAGAGGTGCAAAAGTTATATTTGGAGGGAATGAAGCTCCAGGAGAAATAAGAGGCATTGGATCCATCAAGAAAAATGGATTAGAGATCACAGATGTTGCATATGTTGAAGGACTCAACTTCAATCTGCTAAGTATCAGTCAACTCTATGACAAGGGCTATAATGTTAGATTCAACATGGGTGTATGCCAAATCAAGAACATTGAATCTAACGAAGTAGTGCTACAAGGATGCAGACAAAAGAACATGTATGTGGTGATTTGGTCAACTGCAACACCAAGCACTTGCCTACTAGCAAAGAGCACAACCGAATAAAGTTGGTTGTGGCACAAGAAGCTGAGTCACTTGAATTTCAAAAAAATTAACAAACTTGTAAGAAGTATTCTTGTAGAAGGACTTCCAGACTCAGTATACAAGAAGGAGAGTGTATGTGATGCATGCCATATGGGAAAGCAGATCAAATCATCATTTAAAGAAAAGACATGTCCATCTTCAACAAGGATATTGCACCTGTTACATATGGACCTATTTGGTCCAGTTACACCAGCTAGCATAACTGGAAAGAAATACACTCTGGTGGTAGTAGATGATTACTCAAGATACACATGGACAATTTTCATGTGTAAGAAGAAAGAAACCCTGCAGAAGCTACCACAACTGATGAAGAGAATCCAAAGTGAGAAGAGTCAACCATCATTAAAATAAGATCGTGAGGAACCGAGTTTGTCAATGGAATAATAACTCGTATTGTGTTGAAAATGGTATTGCTCATGAACTATCTCAGAGCAAGGACTCCACAAACAGAATGGAGTTGCGAGAAAGAAGGAAAGAACTCTCAAAGAAGCAACAAGGACCATGTTAGTCAAGGGGCTACCTAAAAGATTTTGGGTCAAGCAATAAACACAACATGTTATACTCAAAATAGATGCATAATAAATAGACAGCTGACAAAAACTCCCTATGAGATTTGGACAGGGAGAAAGCCAAATGTTGCATATTTTAGAATATTTGGATGCAAATGCTTCATCCATAATAATGGCAAAGACAACTTAAAGGCTTTTGATGCCAAAGCGATGAAGGTATCTTCTTGGGATACTCAATTTGAAAGTAAAGCCTATAGAG